>PVJA010002235.1:0-110133 GCA_004027025.1 Myocastor coypus | reverse complement strand
CTATATGTATTAATCCAAACTGATCCGATGATGAAAATATGTAATATAACCATTGTTAAATTTAAACAATAAAAGAATTGAAAAAAAAAAAAACAAAAACAAGCTCTATGTCTACTATGAGGACAACATGCAATGTGTCAATTATTGCGAACGTACTACTAACGTGTTTTGAAACTATTATATTGTTATTTCTTATTAAAAGTAATTTTAAAAATGTTCCCCTGGGCTGGCCAGATAGATCAGCAGATTAAAGCGCCTGCTTAGGTAGATGCAGGAATAGAGGTTCAGTCCCTGGCTTGCCTTGCCAGGCCCGCTCTCAGGGAACACTGAGACAGTGACTGAGACTGGGTGTGGTGTTGCACAATTTTAATCCCAGTACTTGGGAGGCTGAAAACCTGATCACTACAGGTCCAATCTGTATAATGAGACCCCATAGACTCTGTACTAAATACATAAAAATAAATAAATAATACAAATGAACATTCCTCTCCCAAAGAAAAACAAAAACAAAAGTTCTAAGTAAGGTACACTCCAAAATTTGGTGTCTCATACCAGGAACATACAAAGGAAATAAGATTCCTCATTTTTTGTCTCAAACCCAAATACCAAAGAAAATAAATGAACAAGAGATGAAGAGGTAGGCTGTGACTATGGAGAAAGATTTCTAGTGGGGTGGGTGCCTCCTTTATTGCCATAAGGAAATGAAGAAATGCAGCCATATACCTTGCACCTATCTGCCTGTGTGTGCTTGTGTGCGTGTGCCTGTGCATCTGGAGAAGGGTATCTCCTGACTGTAAAAGGAAAAACAGTTAGCAGCTTTCCACTTCTGCCACTGGCACAGGCCTTGCTGGCATAAGGGCTAACTCAGATATATGCAGCTAGTAATTTTATAGTTCTAACCCAGACTTACGTAGTTAATTTTAATATATTACATAGATTCCCAGATAACCAAAATACAGGCATCAGCAATTTGCTTATAGTCTTTGAAGCCGACCCATCAGATGAGTCCCAGCTGAGACCTTGGTCACACAGGATAAGTCACTTCTCTTCACCTCATTTCTTCATCTATCAATGTGGCACATAAATAGGTCAGCACAGTATTTAACACTACTATAACTACCAGGTACAAAGTTGTCTATAAGTACTACTCATAGTTACGTTTTAAATGTCTCACTTTTCACTAGATCTTATATTATCCTCAAAGTTGTTTTTTTAAAGTCACACACGCAGTTCCAACAGATACTAACCAAACTTCAAAATAAGTTGATCCTCAGCCTAAAACCTATGCAACTGTCAGATACTATTTTCGCTAGCTAACGATTTTCTTTCCAAATAAAATTGCAAATCGTGCCCTCCCACCCCTTGTTTGAGCAGGAGACCTCGGGCCAGGGATCCAGCGCGTCCTAGCGGGCGACACGGACTGGGGGCATCCGGAGCGTCAGTGCCTGCGGTGACGGGACGGGACGGGAGCAGGTGGCTCTGTGCCCCACAGAGATCATTTTATTCTTGGAAGGACGCTGTCGCCAACAGCTGAGCTTTAAACCTCCAGCATTCTCCCCACGCCACAACTCTGTCGAGGGGGCGCAAAACGCGGGGCGTTGGTTGGAGACGCGCTCAGGGGATTCGGGGGCCGCGGGCGGCGAGGCACGCGCGGCCCGCCGACCCTCCCTACGACGGGGCATTCCCCGCGTCCGCCGTTCCGCTCACCGTCTCGGCTTCCGTGTGCTGGGGTCCGGCGCTCTGACCGCCCATGACCCCGCGAAGGAAGTTCATTTTTGCAGCTCAGCTCCCGGCTCCACCAGCCTCTCCGGCAAAGGAAAGACAACGCCCCCTTCGTCTGTAGGGCCCGGCTCCCACGCCCGAACGCAAATCTCGCCAGCTGCCAACCCAACCTGCTATCCCCACTCTCCCCGGAAATAGCGCCCCACGACGCCCGCATTGAGCATGCGCGGGGACGTGGCGTTACGTGGCGGCTCGGAGGGCGAAGGCAAAAGGGGAACGCCGGGCCCCGCCTCCGGCGAAAGCTCCGCCCCTGCGCTGTCCAGCCCCGCCCCTCGGAGCGTCGCTGCTGCCGTTGGCCACCACCCACGTGGTCGAAGCCTGTCCCTGCTGGCCGAGCAGGTCCCTCGGAAGACGAGCTGTGGCTTGCTCAGTGTGTGACTACTGCCGAGCGGGACCCACGCTGTTTAGTCTGGGGTCTTGTGTGGAGTCAGAAGTGACCTTCCCTTCAGCCAGCGTGTCAGGTAAAGGGCGCCGGCCCTCGGTAGATCACCGAGCTTTCTGGGGTCGCAGCTCGAGCGCGATGGCGTTTAGGTTGGCGAATCGCTTTCTTTTGCAGGGCTTTGTTCTGTGGCCAGGGAAGCTGGAGATCCTCGCTCTACTGTCACTGGAGGGCGTGAGCCCAGCTCTCCTGTCCACCTGACAAGGGATCCCTAGACCCCAGCCCCGGGGCGCCTGGACTCCCTGCGGGCTAGCAGGAGCTCTCAAGTCTTGCTTTGGTCCTCTGGGAAGCTGGGAGGCCACTTGTCCCATATTGTCTTTCAGGCTGCTGGTGGCATCATATTTTGCTATTAACTTTCAATTCTGAATTTCCAGGTTCTCTATTTTGAACATGAAAAATGACATTTTTCCAGATCAGTGTGCCTTTTCATTTTTGCAGTGAAGTTACCAGGCACATGCTTCTGGAACAGTCCTTAGAATTGGTGGGCTCCTCCTTGCAGTCTGGTTAGCTGCCTGAGACTCGCACCTCTCCACCTCTTTGAACAGATTCCTTAGAGATCTAATGCAGCATTTCATATTGAACCCATCCTCCTCCCTAGCCTCCCTTAAAGACAGATTAATCAATATTCCTTTCGTATGCCTCACCTCGCGCCCGTCAAGCCCAATCCAATGACATCTAAACCAAAAGCAGGAAGCCGGAAAGAAAGGCTTTCCACCTCCTCAGGCCAATCAATAGCACAGCGTACCATTTCTATTTATAGGAGAGTTCTCAGATAGGTCCTCTGTTCATCCTCCTTTCTCCTGATGTGTTTTAGAGTCTTCTCTTCATTTCTCCCTGAAATAAGAGCAGTTGCCTCCAACTTGTTTGTCTTCATTCAGCCTTGGCTTCCCTACAGTGCAGTCCCCAGTGCACCAGTGGGGTAAACATCACAGGGATACATGCTTCTGAGTCAGTCCTCTTTCCGTAGTCTTCCAGTGGGCCCTTCTCTGTAGTAAGACCCAGACTGCTTCATGGCATGCTTTGGGCCCTGGCTTCGGCCTTTGTCTCCAGCACCTGTCTCTTCCCCAGCAGGCTGTACCATGCTGTCCTGAACACTTACTGTGAACTCTGATGCACAGCTCCATGCTGGCGCTGACAGCTACTGACATGCAGCACATGCTCAGTAAAAGCTTCTGACCCTCTGTTAGTGGCAGGACCATGCTGCTCATTTCTGTACCTCTTGTTTATCAGTCTCATGAAAAAGGTGAGACAATTGGATAAATAAATAAATCATTGCAAGTGTAGATGAACACTATACAGAGGAAGAAGAGAGCCCTATTTACAACTAGGAAGGGGAATTATAGAAAACACTTCTCAGAAGAGCTGTGGTGAATATTCATGTTTTCAGTGTGAGGTCTTAATCTAGGGACACTTGGAAGATGCACTGCCAAAAATATTGTGCTCTAAGCATGATGCTCTGCTTTAAAACTAAACACTTGACATTTTCCTTTAGGCCTTCACCACAGGGCCATTTGTTGCAGCCTTAAAAAAGCAACCGATAGAGGGGTAGTGTTTTTAATACTAATTAATGTGTACAGATAACCTTACCCAGCCCTCCAGGCTCACCCCTCCCCAAGCTTCATGCACCCCATTGTGGGGGATGAGGTGAGAGGGGAACAGGGATGTCTGCTCCTCCCACTAGTAACAAAGTGCAGCACCTTCACATTTTAGCAGAGATGCCTGAGCAACTTAGTGGGACTTTCCCAAATAAAAAGTGCTGGGAATGTTGCTCCATGGTAGAATACCCCTAAGTTCAGTCCCCAGTACTGTAGAAAAAACATAACATTGCGCAAGATTGTTTCTCAGTTTGGAGGTGGTGGGGTAGAGCAATGTTCATCTTTATACTTACATAAGAGGATGAGTAAAAAGAATAATTTGTGTTTGAAATGCATCACACACAGGGTAGGTGCCAGTTACACGAGGTGTATTTCTAGCACTGAGGGAACCTGAGGCAGGAGAATTTTACAAGTTTGCACCCACCCTGGGCAACTTAGAGAGACCATGTCTCAAAATTAAAAATAACTAAGGGCTGGGTTGTTAGCTCATTAGTCAGGTGCCCTGATCAAGACTGGTTACTGAAAAATCGGTGTCAAAAACCAGTGGTGATGCAAGTATGTACTGCTGTGCACCAGTCAGTGACGTAAAGCAGCATGGTAACAATGAAGCAGCAGGGGGATTTGATGGAGAATCAGTAATGGCAGTGTCAAGTACACAGGGTTCTTCATGGCAGGCAGCTCAAAGCATTTTACAGGAAACATTTTCCTTAATGCTTTCAGCCACCCTAAAAATTGGGTAGTATTAGGAGCCCCATCTTATAGATGGGAAACAGATTGGGAGTCTAATGTGACCAAAACCATGCCTTGGGCTTGGCAGGACTGAGTGTAGATCACAGTTGGGCTCCAAGTTTGTGCCCTATGTATTATGACACTGTTCTGTGTCTCCAACTTAAGGCAGACACTAATCTGAAAGGTGGCCTGCTCACTGTATGTGACCTCAGAGCCCTCTGACCTCCCTCGAGTGATTGTTTTTCCTGTATTCAGGTGCTTGCTGCTTCCCTGTATAGACATGGGGGGTACACCCCTGTGGCCTCTGAAGCCTGCTCTGGAGGTGCATAAGATTGTCCTGCCACTGCTCAGTGATGACTTTGTGCTGCTGCCTCCTCTGCCGTCCTGACTTGCCCTGGCCCATCCATTTACATATAGCATTATCCTTGTTCCACTGAATCTAAGACACCAGCAAATGTGCACAGAAAAAGAAAGGGGGAACCTCTGCCCATGAGGAGATGCAGTCTACCAAAAAATACAGCCCAGCTGTTATGATTTGTGTCTAGTTGTCCCCCCAAAGCCTTATGTAGTCATGGGGTGGGGACTTCTAGAGTTTGAGACTAACTCATGATCCACTGGGATTATGAGCCATTCTGCCTTGAAGCTAGCTGAGTATGGACTGAAACCTCCAGTAACTGGGAGCTAAATAAACCTTTCTTCCGTCATTTTGGGTGTCCAGTATTTATCCCAGCAACGAGAGAAGAGTAACTGAGATGCCAGCTTTGGGTTCTATAAAATTGAGCGGGGGGGGGGGTTGCAGTAATATATTTTACCTATGTATTATGTTCATTGTCTATTTCCCTCTGTCAGAATTCTGAACCCTTGGGAGTAAAGATTTGAGTCATTTTGGAAACCACTTTGTTTCTAGTGCTTAATAGGCAGGCTGACACAGGACAGTACTTGGCCACTGTGTTGAGTGGCAGTGTCCCCAGGAGCAAACTCCTGCTGTGGACAAATGTGCCATGAAGTAGACCTCTTCCTTAGAGTTGCAGTTGCATAATGGTGTTAGTGTACTTATTTTGATTGGTGACTAGTTGCTAGCCTTTAATGACTTACTTAACTTTTATCAGATATAAAGATAAATGTCTGTGGAGCACAGGACTTATACATTTAGGATAAGATTTCAGCCCCTTGCAAAAACATCAGACTGTTCCTGTGATCATCAGTCAGGCTTTGAGATACACTCCACCAATGTAGTGGTTCCTTCTTCTTTCGATAATAAATCTATCCATGTGGCTAAAGTAAAATGCTTAAAAGGTACATGTTCAAAACTCTGTGGCCACTCCATGGCCACTATTTTTTAGCGAGACAAGTAAATATAGCACATTGTACATACTACTCTATGCTTTGCTTTTGCATGTGATGGGGTGCTAGGGACCAAACATAGGGGCTGGCCCCTCTTGACCTGATCTGGACAGCCAACCTATGCCCCATCCTACTTTTGTCTTTTTACTATATTTGGAGATTGTTCCATATCTGCAAATTGAAGGGCTGGGTGTGATAGTGCAAGTCTATAGTATCAGTACTTAAAAAAACTGAGGCAGGAGGATCTCCCCAGGTTTGAGGCCAGTCTGGGCTACATAGTGAACTCAAGGCCAACCTTAACTACATATTGAGACCCTGTCATAAAAAGAAAACAAAAGAGCCAGGCAGGATTGCACATGCCTATAATCCCAGCACTCAAGGCTGAGGCAGGTGGATTGCTAAGGGTTTGAACCTAGCCTCAACTGCATAGTGAGACTCTGTCTCTAAAAGGCAAGAAAAGAAAAAAAGGGAGGGCTTCTTCATCTTTCCTTAATGTGCTCTATGAAGCACTTTGGAAAGTATTTTTAAAGTTGTAGGGCAATGTAACAAATCTAGGGCATGTGAGTTGTTTATGTCATTGCCCTAGGGATTTTTCAGGATTACAGGGTACAAGAAAGGGGATTCTGGGCTCCATGCTGCTCCATGGGTCAGGAATATAACCCCACTTGATCAGTTTCATTTGAACAAAAGGATTCAGAGGGCAAAAGATTGAAGAGCTGCCCACTGGAAGGCCTGGAATGTGGCCACACAGTAGGGGACTGAGGTGGTTATGTGGTCTGTGCTATAGAGCTCTGCAATCCTGCTATACCTTTTCAAAGCATTGATAATCCTTACTGCTTCAGGTACTTGTTTCTAGACTTTTATTAGATAATACTGGTACTTGAAAGATAGTGAGTACTCAGTCAAGGCCAGAGTAAACACTCAGACTGTCTTATGTGTATATCATCAACTTAACAACTGAACATTTATAGATACTGACCTAATAGTACTCAGCTGTATTGAGTACATTACTAAAAAGGTTTGCTGCTTCGCCTGTGCTCTATGCTGGAAACATCAACATCTGAGGTTCACTCTTTCTGGACTGTCCTCTCCTGTTGAGTCCATTCTCTGGCTCCATAGTGGGTGTTGGCCATGCTGGGACCTATAGTCCTGCAATTTCCCAGATCCACGCTTTTTCATAAAAGACTCCAACTCCTTTCCCAGTGTTGTAGTAAAAATCTGTTTGGGTCTCATTTAATCTGTAGAGTTTTGAGCCCATGTGTTGAGGCAGCTTTAAAAGAAGTGTTACAGGTGTTCAGAATTGCTTGGGTCTTATGTCCAACCCTAAAGCAAAGAGTAGGAACCCTCAGCTCATGTCACTGCATAAAACACAAGAACTTGGGAGCAGGGTTGTTACTCAAAGGAAAGCTGAAATACTGTGCCAGCACACAGTTTATCAAGACAAGAAGAGCACTAAATGCTCAGTGTATCCCCTAATAGACTCAAACTACTTGTTAAAACTATTTTTGAAAAATACTTTTCAGCAGTGCCACTAGTATATTGCTAGTGATAATTCCCTTGTTCTACAAAGATTCAAAAGATCTTGATATACTGTGTTATTTAATGAAAGTATTTCTTATTATATTACATTTATATCTGTAAGCAAACCTATACCTTAAAAAAAAAAAAAATCATAGAGTTGTTGTGTGAAAGTTAAGGTGGAAGGTTAGCTTGATTGGCTTCTACACCCACCCAGGGAATTGCTGGGCTCATTTCTAGGTATGTCAGGGGGTGGTGAAGGTGTGGCTTTGGGTCTCCACCTGGTCCCTGGCCCCTTTCCTCTGTAGCCCTGGTCCCTTGCTCTACTTCCTGTTAACCATGAACAGAGCACCCTTGCTTCCCTATACCCTTCTGCCATGATGTTTTGTGTTGGAGCCACTCAGCCATAGACTGAATGTCCTCAAAGCTCAAGCTGAATTAAACCTCTTCTTTAAGCTATGGATGTCCAAAACTGACCTTCTAATGAGATATACTAGTAGAAACTAGTACATTTTATGAAAATGCAAGAAACATAATTACCTAAATCAGAAAGTCTCATTTTCAGTTTCAAAAAACTTGCCATGAAGTGGCAGAGGGATGAGTCTGTCACATGCAGGCTGCAGCACTCTTGCTTCCTCAGAGAACTTGGTTGATGTTGCCCCACCACCCACCCCGACTTCTCACCTTGCCTCCAGCTTACTAAACAGGCAGGTCCTGAATAGTGGAGACAGGATTGGTATTTTACTATCTCAGGCCACAATGTAACAAGGCTTTGAAGTTCACTTTGTTGGCTGATCCCAGGATTCCATCCAGCTTAGGGTGATTTATTATGGACTTGTTTGTTTGATTCTGTAACTGGAATGAAGATGTGTAGAAGGGACAACATAGTGGGATTATCTGTCTTTTTAACATCAAAACAATGTCTGTCGAGGTAGATCTGGACTACAGCCCAGTGCTTTTTTGGGCTGTTTCCTCTCCCCAGTTCCAGTTTGTTTTTGTGACACTGGGTTAAGCATATGCTTTCCTGCAGAGCTAACCCCCAGCCCCAACTCTGCTTATTCCAAAGGTGAATTATAAGGTGCAGACACCCTTGGCTTAGCCCAAAATACCAAGGTCAGAGGTGGAGGGTCTAAGCCAGGTGTAGACACATGGCTTGGGAAAGAAGAGGGAATTGACTATGGATATTGTTCTTTGCCCCATATTCAGGTGTCCACAGGCACTTGGATGGAAGGTCATAGGAACAGAGAGGCAAAGGGGAGGGCCTCCCTTGGTCTCACCCTGGTCCCAAATGCCATCATACCTTGGATTTCATACATGCCATACCTGCTGTGGTACTCTTCTCTCCTTGCTGGAACAAGCAGCCAACATTCAAAATTAGGGAAGGAAATATTTATTTAGCTCACAGTTACTGGAGGTTCAGTCCATATTCAGCTGGCTCCAAAGCAGACTGGCACATGGCAGAGGGCAACCTACCATGGAGGCAGGCAAAGAGCAAGAGCTGCGAGAGCTAGCTGCAGCTCAAGCAGCTCACTTCTCTTCCTACGTTACATTGAAATGCAAATCACCTGCCCCAGAGAGAGGCCACATCCAGTAATCAATTACAAATTCCAGAAACTGCCCCATGACTGCGTTAGGCTTGGGGAAGAGGGGGACACCTATACACAAACCATAACACTCCCACGTATGACAGTGCAGCCTAACTGGCACAGCATCCATGGCCTCTTCAGATTCTGGGTCAGAGAAAAATGATTGTACTGATGTCAAAGTATTTATTAAAGATCTGATTAATAGCAGAACCTTGTTCAAAAAGTTCATAATTTTGCCTGGCAAGGGGCTGGGGAGATAGCTCCGTGGCATAAGTGGCTGCCTGGCAAATGCAAGGTCATGAGTTCAAACCCCAGTCCCACAAAAACAATTTTTTTACCTGGCAAACGCAGGGCCCTGAATTCAATTTCTGGTACTGCAATCAATCAGTCAATCAATCAATTTAATTAAAAGTTCAAAATTCAACTAGGTGTGATAGTATACATCTATAATCCCAGCTCTTTGGGAGGCTGAAACAAGATCACAAGTTTAAGACCAACCTGGGAAACTTAGACTTTGTCCCCCCAAAAAGTCTTACTACTTTGAGGGAATCCATGCAGTGATGTATGTAATATGCTTTCTTCAAATATATATTAGCCATTCCAGTGAACCTCGGAAGCACCCTTTCATTTCTGTTGGGCTGATCTGGCCTGGATTCAAGGCCCTGCTGCAGCCTTAGCTCTTCTGCTTGTGGTGGCTGCCCCGGCCCAGGCTTCCTGCGGCAGCAATTTGGGATTTTTTGTGCTACTTTGGGAAGGCTGGCCCTGGTATCAGCAGGAGCTGCTCTGCTCTGAGAGTTTCCTTGGGTCCTCCCGCAGCCCCCTCACCTTGGGAGGACATGGAGATGTAGGAGTTGATGAATGAAGAGGGAGCAGAGGGCTTTGAGGAAGGAGAAAGGACAGGTGAAGCAGAGTGGTGAGAGCAAGCCAAGAAACTGAATGAAATTGCTGACTAATATCTTCAGCCTCAGCGGTACACCCACGAAAATACAGTGGGATTTTTTTCAGCTCTGAAAATAGCCCAGCATGCCAGAATTCTGAGAGGAGATGGACTTGGTTTCTTCAATTTTTCATTCAGCAAATATTCAAGGCACTGTCTCTGTGCTGAGCTCTGCCGCAGTCCTCTCCCTTGGGTGTACTTCATTGTGGACTTTAGATGTTTGTGTTCCAATTTTAAGCAGAGAGAGAGGGAGGAAGAGAGATTGAGGTTTCTCTTGAAAACTTGGACATAGGTTTTTGTTCTGTTCCTGTCACTTCTGGACACATGGTCTTGGGCAAATTCCTTATCATTGCTGTCTCAGGTGGGACACCTTGCACTACCACAGAAGACCAAGCTCAAGTTTCTTCCATCAGTTACAGGAGGGTCACAGGACCACAGAGGCTGCAGGTCTTGTGTGTCTAATTTATTTCACTTAGCACAGTATTTCTTGGTCCTTTTGTCACAAGGACCATCTGGGCCCAAGTTGGTGCCCTTCTTCCCAACCACACTTCGCACAAGGTTTTGTGGTTACAAGCTGGCTGCCTATCTCCAGCATTGTATCCTGATTCTGAGCAGGAAGAAAGGTAAAGGCAAAGGTGGGGAAATTCCCACCAACTGATGAGGTTCTCTCCATTCTTTCATCCTTTAAAATTTTTACTGTGAGCTAATCTCAAAATATAAGAATTCAAATTGAACTCATTATGAATATTAGGACTAGGATTGTGTTGTATCTGGACCATACCATATGCAGAGATCTATAAGAATTGGAATTGAACAAATTTCAGGGTTGTAGAGAGGTTGCAGAAATTGCATAAAGAGGGCCAGGGAAATAACTTTGGCAGTCTAAGTACCTGCCTGACAAGCATAAGAACTGGGGTTTGATCCCCAGTACTGCATGCTGTGCCATCCCTATACCAAATAAATAAAGATTTTAAAAATAATTTTATTTATTTATTTATTTATTTATTTTTGCGGTACTGGGGATTGAACTCAGGACCCTGCACTTGCCAGGCAAGCACTTATTCTACTGAGCTATCTCCCCAGCCCAAAGATTTTTTAAAAATTAAAAGAAAAAGAAATTCTTGGGAGGTTGAGGCAGCAGGATCAGTGCAAGTTTGAGACCAGCCTAGGCTACAACATGAGCTCAAGGTTAGCCTGAACTGCATAGCTAGGCCCTATCTCAAAAAGACAAAAAAAGAAATTGTATAAAAAACTTCCATATACCCTTCATTTAGAATGTGCAAGGATTAATGGTTCACCAATGGTTTTGTCATTTCTTTTCCTATAAATATGTTCATTTCTCCCTGAGCTGTCTGGGAGGAATTTATAGCCAGGACCCTGCTCCATACTTCTTTTATTAACCTAATATAGTGCTATGATTGACATGGGAAAATTAACACATATATTACCTAGCTTATAGACCTTTTAAAAATTTTGCCTAGAGTCTCACTATCTCATTTTGACAGAAAAATATTTCTTTTATTTTGATCCTTTTTTTGAGAAAAAAAAAATTTTATTTTGGTTCAGGATCCAATCCTGGTAACTTGTGCATTTAGTCACTCTGTTTCTGGTTACCCTTATTTTTGTCCTGTTAATTTGTCACTTTTTTTTTTTTTTTTCAATGCAGAAGACTGAACCCAGGATCTTTGCCTTGAGCCATATCTCCTCCCCTTTCTGTTTTTAATTTAACTTCTTTTATTCTTACATGTTAGCAGTACATAATGATTACATTCCAGATGAGCAGTTGGCCTGTGTACATTCACATTTCCATTCTTTTTATATCTCCCCCGCAACAGTATTTCTTTGTCCCTTTGCCTTTTGCAGAATACCAAACTCCCTCATTCCCATTATCTTTTATTTTGTTCTTTTTTTATGTTTTAGGTTTTTCACATTTAGGCTTGTGTGTCTAATTTATTTTACTTAATATTAACATTACAGTCTCAAGATGCACCCATTTTCCTATGAAATGATTAACATTTATTTTGCAAAGCAAAATAGTACTCCATCATGTATAAGTGCCATGTATTCTATCATGGCTAGTTTTTAGATCATGGATGGATAAGTGCCATGTATTCTTCCCTTTTTTTTTTCAGGACCAGGGATTGAACTCATATCCTTGTGCTTGCCAGGTAAGCACTTATTCTACTGAGCTATTTCCCCGACCCCAATAAGCACCATGTATTCTTAACCCATTCATCAACTGGCAGACATGTAGACTGCTTCCAAGATTTAGTCATTATGAATTATGCTGCTATAAACGTGGGTATATATGTATTGCTGTAACATGATGTCCTTAACTTTCTCAGAAAGATAACTGGAAAAGGAATAGCTGAATCAAATGAAATTTCTAATTTTAGTGTTTTTTGGCATCTCCATACTGATTTCCACAGTAGTTGTACTAGTTTACCTTCCCACTAACAATGTAGAAGTGTTCCTTTCTCATCCCACTTTCAGTCTCTAGCATTTCCTTTGGTTTGGTTTGGCTTGGCTTGTTTTTAATTTTTTGAGACAGGATCTTGCTTTGTAGTAGACCCTAGTGTTAGACTCACTTATGTAGCTCAGAATGGCCTCAAACTCTGACAGTCCTCCTCCCAAATGGTAGTATTATAGGTATGTACTACCACACCTGACTTGTTCAGCATTTGTTGTTATTGGATGTCTTGATGATAATAGCCATTATTTCTGGGGTAAGATGGAATCTCAATCTAGTTTTTAATTTACATTTCTCTAATGGCCAGAAATACTGAGTTTTCTTCATGTGCTTTTTGTCTATCTTCTATACTTCTGAAAAGTGCCTATTTTGGCTGCCCATTTCTCAGTTGTATTTTTTACTTGGTGAGAATCTAATTTTTCTTTAAGTTTTTTATATATTCTTTTTTTTTTTTTTTTTTTTTTTTTTTTTTTTTTTTTTTTTTTTTTTTTTTTTTTTTTTTTTTTTTTTTTTTTTTTTTTTTTTTTTTTTTTTTTTTTTTTTTTTTTTTTTTTTTTTTTTGTCTTTTTGAGACAGGGTCTCACTATGCAGTTCAGGCTGGCCTTGAGTTCACTTTTGTGGCCCAGGCTGGTCTCAAACTCATACGGATGCTCCTGCCTCTGCCTCCCAAATTCTGGGATTAAAGGCAAGCTCTTCATGCCCAGCTAAGTTTTTATATATTCTAGATGTTAGTCCTTTGCATGAGGTGTATCTGGCAAAACTTTTTTTCCGTTTCATAGATGTCTCTTCACTCTTTTCTTCCAGCTAGTTGCCCATTAACCCAGTGTAACACCTCCATCCTCCAGCATTTTTGAGGGAATGATGTTATTGGTCAGTTACTGTGTAGGATTCCTCTCCATCTAGGCTTCTGCTCTTGTTCCAGGATGATACATTGTTCATCTCCGGCAGGAGCATCATGGTGCTGCTGTCCTAAAGGCACATGGTATCTACTTAATTATTGCTGCCATTGTTTTAGATCTGTTATTTAAAGGTTCTATCTACCAGGCATCTCCATGTGGCGTCACTGTTTTTCTCTTGTGACTATACATTGTTTGGGGGACATTTTTCAGGTAAAGAGAAATAACATGATTGAGGATGAGATGTAGGTCAGGGAAGAGCACTTGCTCAGTATGCACAAGGCCCAGAGTAGGATCCCCAGCACCAGGAAACAAATCTTGTTTCTTATTAAACTTCCACCTCTAGTTTTCATATCCATCCCTATTACTTCCTGATTCTGATGTGCTTGTCTGGCTACCTTCCATGTGAAAAACTCTCCAGGAAACCCAACTTTTTGTTGAAAATTGTGTCCACCCTTAATTGTGAGAAACCTGAGAGTCCCATTATTTTGTTGTTTCAGTTTGATACTGAGCATATTCACCAGGGAATACATAAGTAGTAGCAACCTACCTACTTGATAACATCAGTATAAGGATTAAATATTAACTGATATTTAAAATATCTGTCCCCACTCTTTAGGAAGAAAGTTTTTAGTAGGGAGGGTGGTTGTTATCAGGTAGTTCCTTTTAAAAATGGGTTACCAGCCATGTGTGGTGGCGCACGCCTGTAATCCCAGCACTTGGGAGGCTGAGGCAGGAGGATCACTGCGAGTTCGAGACCAGCCTGCGCTACAGAAGTGAACTCAAGGCCAGCCTGAACTGCATAGTGAGACCTTGTCTCAAAAAATAAAATAAAATAAAATAAAAATGGGTTACCAATTCTATGTATTTCTGGTCCTTCTCACTCTGAAAGCATAACAAAGTTTATTTGAAAAGTGAGGAGTGAGGGAGAAACTGCACTTGCAGAGCAAACTTAGCCTGGACAAGAGAGAAAGCAAAAATGAAAGCACACCCTGGTCGGAAAGACAGAGGGTGCACTTCCATGAAGAATCACACTAATGAGTTCCTTGAGCCCAACAGAAGTTCTATCCATGGTCATGAGAGACAGCTGTGTAGATCCTGGGATCCTCGCCACGCCTCTCTTCTCACCCAGTCTAAGCCATCCCCTGTCTCCTACATCAGGGTACCTTGTGGTCACACACCTAGTAGGTGGCAGAACAGGTCTGCACACTTAGCTGTAGCACTGTAGTTTCTACCCACCAATTTGTGAATCTGTATTGTCCAAATTCACGGTTTCATTTCCCACTGCATAGCTAAAGCTGTCTCTGTATACTATTAATATATGGAGCTATTCAGAATGGTCCTGTTTCCTAGCTTCAGACAGCATCAGGTATATATTAAATAAGAGCGTACAGCCAACTTCCTTAGATAAGGTCATTTTCACTTTGATGTGATGACAGTTGTGCTCACTGAAGTCATGGGCCATTTGTTTATTCCTTGCCTACTGTAACTGGGAAAGACCTTGTAGGGGACAAGAGAATACTGGCATTTGGTCACCCATATAAATGAACACAACTATGTGTTATTGATTCTTCAGTTTTTAAAATATTTATTTAATTTTACTTATTTATTTTTTATTTAAATAAGAAATTACAATGTGACAGTTTCAAAACACATTAGTAGAACATTTCCAAGAGTTGATACAATGCATATGGTTGTCCTCATTATAGTTTTATAAGGCACAGGGTGTAGACATGACACATTTTCTGATGATTATTGGTACAATAGATTTCTTCTCTTTGATCTGAGAGAAGGTAATTGTATACATAGTCAAACGTTCCATAATCCCAGTGGGTTATTGGTAAAACTAGCAATGTTGGAAGCTGTTGATTTAAGCCTTTTACAGCTAGGCATACCAAACTGCCCTTAAGTTTTACACATTATGTATAAGTTTTTCTGCTGGGTGGTCAAGGGCAGTTAAAGCAAGACCTGTATAGCAAAACATGTATTTTTTGTATCTCTCAAGGTCAGTCAGATCCCCTCAGGATTTACTTTGGAACTATGTACAGTACTTTATAGAAATGTTGTCAGTGTCAGCCATCTGGAGGAGACACGGCCATTACTTGGCCAGTTTGCTCTCTGTTAAAGCCCAAGAGAATGTTCTCTCTAGGTGACTATCCTTTGGCACAGTATGTATCTTCAGTCCCTTTCCCCTGTGGCCCCATAATCTCCTTGAACAGAAAATTAGGGAAACCACTGAGTTATAAGCTATTATAGCACAGATTCTCTCATGTCCCAAGTCCTTACTGACCTTGAAGGGCTAGGATCAAAATATTGGCTATCCTTGTAACCCTTCGGTTTCTCTAGTTTTTGGTCTGTAAACTTATATGCTTAGCCCTCGAGAAGAAAAGCTTAGTGATACTATTACTCTAAAACATAGCTGTTTGAGCTTATTATCACTATCTTTCTGAATATCAAATATCTTAAACTTAACTTTGAATTGGTATTTTCCATAAATCATTGATATGCTAATAAATCTCTATGGAATGTGATAAAAGCAATTACACATTTTTACATGAACATTTGGAAATATAAGCATCTACCAGATTTTAGCCTGTCCATCCTTTGGTATTTTTCCTAGTCTCTTATTCCCATTTAATACCCTTTTTTGTTTTCTTGTAAACCAACCATTTACTGGAGAGAGAGTATAACAATAATTTAAATTACATTAGAAGTGACATACATCTAGAAGACCAGAATGACAGGCATTCGAAGCACAGTTTTAGTGTTACATATTGCTATCAGCAGTGTCAAAAACCCTTTGAGGTTTCTTAGGACCCTTGTCTAATTCACCCTGTGCATATAATTGTATACTTCTGCTCTGCTATGTTTCCTCTTTTTTCTGTTTCCAGTCACTTTGCTGTTTAACCCTTAAGTCTTTGATTTCCACTCAGCTGTGTTTTAGCTCTTCATTTTTATTATTTCTTTTCCGTTCTTAGACTAGGGAGATTATAAGATATTTACACGTGTAGGTCTGGTTTATTTCACTTATGAGTATATCTGCAAGATACATCCAAATATATATGAGGTCTTCTAGTTTATTATTCCTTATAGCTGAGTAATATTCCATTATATAAAAATACCACATCTTTTTCAGCCATTCTTCAAATGATAAGCATTTTGGTTGTTTCCAAGATTGGGCTATTACAAATTGGACTGCTATAAACATAGGTGCACAGATATCACTATAGTATGATGTTTTCAGTTCTTCTGGGAAAACTCCCAGTAGGGGGATAGCTGGATCAAATGGGATTTCCAGCTCTAGTATTTTAAGGAGCCTCCACACTGCTTTCCATAATGATTGCACCAGTCTGCATTTCCACCAGCAGTGGAGAAGTGTTCCTTTTTTCCCCACAGCCTCTCAAACATTTGTTGTTGGTTGATTTCTTTATGATAGCCATTCTTTCTGGGGTGAGATGGTATCTAAGTGTTTTAATTTGCATTTCATAGATGACTAACGATGTGGAGCATTTCTTCATGTGTTTGTAAGCCTGCTGAATTTTTTTCTCTGAGAAGTGTGTGTTCATCTCAGATGTCCATTTCTGGACTGGATCTTTGAATTTGGGGACCCTGATGTTTTTTAGTTCTTTATAAATTCTAGGTAGAAGACCTTTGTCTGAATATTTATTAGTTAAAATCTTTACAAAATTTGTGGGTTGTCTTTCACTCTGTTGGTAATTTCTTTTGACATGAAAAAACTTCTTAGCTGCAAGAAGTCCCACTTGTTGATTCTTTCAAGTGTCAAACATGCATTTTGATTTTTGTCCATGAAGTCTTTGCCTACTCTGATGTTCTCAAGATTTTCTCCCACTTTCTCTTCCAGGAGATTTAATGTTTCTCTTTGAATATTTAGATCTCATCTTAGTTACCTTTTCCTGGTTGCTGGGACAAATACCTGAAACCCAAAATGAAGGAAGGGAAGGTTTACTTAGCTCATAGTGATTAGAGATTTCAGTCCATACTCGGCTGAATCCAAGGCTGAGGGGCACATGACAGACAGTAGTAGTTCATGGTGGCAGAACTGCAACAACGACGACATAGGCAACAGAACAACCAGTGGAGTAGAGAGCAACAGTACCAGTCTGTCTCTCTTTATATTACGTTCAGGCTCTCACCTCAGCTTATCTGCCTTTGGTCACACCCATAATCCCAGAAGTACTCAGACCTATAATCCCATCAGTACTAAAACACACAATACCAGGGATCACAAGGCAAGTTTAACACTCTAGAAGTCCCCACCCCATGATTGCATAAGGCTTTGGGGGAACAACTAGACATAAACCATAACTTCCCACCCCTGGATCCCCAAAGTCTCATGCACATCCCTTTGTGCAAAAGACATTTTATTCCATCTGGAAGAGGTACCAAAGTCCCAAAAGTTTCAGCAATCCTGAAAAGTCCAAATCAAAGTCTCCTCCATGATCCAAGGCAAACTCAAAACTGTGAGCCCCTGTACAATAGAAAAGTTAAACATCTCTAACATTCAAAGGCATAAGATAAATATTAGCATTCCAAAAGTTGCAAACAATAGGGTAATACAAAACACTGGAACCAACACATGTCCAAAACTCACCAATATAAACATTAAATCCCATAGTTTCAACTGAAACATCCAAAACAGTCAGCACTGAGTTGTGGGCTCCATGCAGCTCTGACTCTAAAGCACTCTTGGTGGTAGTTTCCATGGCTTCCCTCTTAGGCCAGCTTTCCTCTCTCTTTGCATGATCCATGTTCCTGGCTTTTCCAAACTTCTGGGGTTTCCACTGAACAGGCTTCTCATACACAGCTTTACACACTGCCCTCTCAGGTGCACACTGCCTGGCCTCCCAAGCCTTCTTCTGAAATTGAGGTGAAAGCCTTCTTAACCTAACAACTCTTGCATTCTGAATGCGACTAAAATCAATGCCACATGGATGATGCCAAGGTCTGCTATCAGCTGGAGCAGTAGCCAGGCTTCATTCTCTCTTGATTATAGGGGTGGAGTGCCTGGATTGATGAACATTCTGACCTTGATTCTGAAAAACAAATTCTGCATTCCAGAACCATTTTGGAACCTGGTTTGGCTGCTGTGCCATTCTGGTACTTGGGTCTCTGTAGCTTTGTTCTCAAGGCAAAGCCTCTCTCTTTTGCAATTCTGGGAGTGCAAAGGGTGGAGAACTGCCACCTCTTGTGATGCCCTGAGGCCATCCTGTTGATTCTCTGGTTCCTTCCCAGAAATGGAGATCCTCTCAGCTTCATCTTTGCAGTCCACAGCTCTTCTGGTGCTTCCTTCCTGGCCAAACTCACAATATTTTATATCATCCCACTTAGCTCTTTGCTCTTGATTTTCAACGTAAATCTGGCTAAAAGTCACCAATAACAACCGTTCCACCACCCCAATAGTTTGCTGCTTTGAAATATCTCTTGAAAGATTAATCAATCTGCCATGCTTCATCTCAGTCTTAGGCAAAGTCTCTGGGCACAAGTAAAATTCTGACAGACTTTCAGCCAATCCATAGCACAAATGATCTGGAGTCCAATGACCAATGCTGTCCTTTTTCCAGCCGAAACCTCCTCAATGTGGTCTTTATAGGCAGGCCTTCTGTCAGTCTTCTGGTCTGAGTTCTGGCCACAATCTCCTCTACAGAACAGCTGAAGCTTTTCCACCTCTTCACAGGTAGACGACCTCTTGAAATATTTGCTGTCTCTGCTCATAAGCCATTCTCGATACCCAGGCTTCAAGCCAGTCTTCTGGTCTGAGTTCTGACCAGAATCTCCCAAACAGAATAGCCAAAGCTCCTCCAGTGCTTTGCTTATAGGCCACATCTCTGAACCTTTCCTATCTCTTCCCATAAGCCATTCCCAAAGCTTGTAATCCAAATGGTCAGGTTAGTCACAGCAACGATCCCACTTGTCTGGTACCAAATTCTTTCTTACTTTTTACTCGTTGCTGGAACAAATACCCAACACTCAAAATAAAGGAAGGAAAAGTTTATTTAGCTCCCAGTTTTTGGAGGTTTCAATCCATATTTGACTGGCCCAAGGCTGAGTGGAACAGAGCAGAGAGCATCCCGTTCATCGCACCAGAACAGCAACAAAATGGCCACAGAGGCAACAGAACAGTCAGGGGAGCAGAGAGCAACAGCACTAGCCTGTCTCTCTGTCTCTATATATTACATTGAGGTTCTCCACCTCAGCCTATCCTCCTTAGGCTACCCCCATAATCCCAGAAGTACTCAGACCCATAATTCCATCAATGCTAAAACACATAATCCCAGGCATCATGAGGCAAGTCTCAAACTCAAGAAGTCCCCACCCCATGATTTGAGAGTAAAAGGCTTCATTTTTTTCCCATTTAGAATTGTGTTAGCTGTTAGATTGTCATAGATAGCTTTTATCAGCTTGAGCTAGAGACCCTCTATTCCAAGTTTCTGCAGGACTGTCAACATGAATGAGTGTTGGACTTTGTCAAAAGCCTTTTCTGCATCAATTGAGACAATCATATGATTTTTGGCTTTAGCTCTATTGATCTAGTGTATTGCACTTAGAGATTTGCATATATTGAACCATCCTTGCGTTCCTGGAATGAATCCTACCTGGTTATGGTGTATAATCTTCTTGATGATTTGTTGTATTCTAGTGGTGAAGATTTTATTGAGGATTTTTGCATCTGTTCATGAAAGAAATTGGCCTATAGCTCTCTTTTTTAGTTACATGTCTCTCTGGTTTTGGTATCAGTATAATACTTGCCCCTGGGAATGATTTTTGGGGGATTGCTTCCTTTTCAATTTCATTGAAGAGTTTGAGGAGTATTGGGCTTATGTCTTCTATAAATTTCTTATAAATGTCAGTGGTGAATCCATCAGGTCCTGGGTTTTTCTTTGTCAGTAGGCTTTTTATTACATTTTGTATTTCATTGGCAGTTACTGGGCTATTGAGAGTTGTTATATCTTCTTGATTCAGTTTGGGTAATTTATGCTTTTCTAGGAATCTGTCCATTTCTTGTGTATCTACAATTCTTTGAGAGGAAATATTCTCAAAGTAGCTATTTATGATCCTCTGAATCTGCTGATCTGTATCTTTTCATTCCTTATTTGAATTTGAGTTGTTTCTTTACTCTTTTTGATGAGGTTGGCTAGGGGCTTATCAATTTTATTTAATCTTTCGAAGAACCAGCTTGTTGATTCATTAATTCTTTGTGTTGTTTTCTTTGTCTCAATTGAATTAATTTCTACTCTAATCTTTATAATTTACTCCCATCTGTGGGCTTTTGATTTCATTTGCTCCTCTGTTTCTAGTCTGTTCAAGTGTTGCATGAGAGTATTTATTTGTTCCCGTTCTGTCTTCTTAATGTGTGAGTTCAAAGCTATGAATTTCCCTCTAAGAACTGCTTTGATTGCATCCCATAAATTCCAGTAGGTTGTGTTTCAATTTTCATTAAATTGTTTATTTTCTTGTTTAATTTCATCTGTGACCCACCTGTTGCTGAGAAGGATGTTGATTAATTTCTATGTATTTCTAGGGTTCTTGTGGTTTCTTTTTTCATTTATTTCCAATTTCATTGCACTTTGGTCAAATAGTATGCATGGGATAATTTCTGTTCTTACATATACTTAAGCATGACCTACAGAATAATATGTGGTCTATTTTAGAAAATGTCCCATGTGCAGCTGAGAAAAATGTGTATTCTAAAGTGGTTGGGTGGAATACTCTGTGTATGTCCAGTAAGTTCAGTTGTTCCTGATTCTGGTTCAGTTCTGTTACTTCTTTGCTAATTTTTTGTTTGCTTCACATATCTTTTTGGGATAAAGGGGTGTTGAGGTCTCCTGTTAAGATTGCGGTATTGAATATGAGATTTTTCATGTCCATTAAGATTTGGCTTATATAACTTGGTGCTCCTGAATTGGGTGCATACATATTTATGAGTTTTACCTCTTGGTCTTGAATTTTTCCCTTAACTAGTATATAGTGGCCTTCTTTATTTTGTTTGACCAATCTTGGTTTGAAATTTAGAATGTCTGCAAACAAGATTGCTACCCCTGCTCTTTTTTCATCTACCTGGTCATGTAGTATTGTTTTCCATACTTTAAGTTTTAGTTAAGTGTGTTTCTTGTATACAGCACATGGTTGGCTTTTGCTTCCTTATCCACTCTGCCAGTCTATTTCTATTATTTGAAGAATTGAGTCCCTTTACATTAATGGTTATAATTGAAATGTATTGACCTATGATTGACATGAGTTTTGCTTACTACTATTTATTCCTTTTTCTGCTGTGTTTAATTGGTTGCTCTAATTGGTGGGTTTTTCTGTTCTCATTTCTTGAGTTTGGGTCATTTTCATTGCTTTCTAAAATTTTTGAAGTATACTTTGTTGGGTTTGACTTCATGAAATTCTTTAGTTGTTCCTTGTCATGGAAGTATTCCATTTCTTCCTCTTAATTGCAAGAGAGTCTTTCTGGGTTTAGCAGTCTGGGCTGGAATTTGTTTTCATGGAGGACTTGAAGCCCTCTGGTCCATGCTCCTCTTGACCTTATGGTTTGTGCATAGAAATCTGCCATTATTCTGATGGATTTTCCATTAAACGTGATCTGTTTCTTTTCTCTGGCAGCTTTTAGTATATTGTTCTGCTGCTGGACTTCTGGGATCTTGACTATTATATGTCTGGTAGTGTTTTTAGTCGGGTTGATGTTATTTGAAGTTCTATATCCTTCAGTTACCTCAATGTTTAATTGTTTTCTCAAATTTAGGAAGTTTTCTGCTATTACTTCTGCCCATATTCTTTTTAGATCTTTTGTGTTGACTCCTTTCTTGTTGATTACTTTTAATCTCACGTTGTTCATTTTTGCATCAACTTGCAGATGCTGAATTATTTTTTCCTGCATCCTGGTTGTTTTTAAGAGATGTTTTCTTACCTTTTCACTAGCTACAACTGTGTCTTCAAGATCTGAAACTTTGTCTTCACTTTGGTTCATATGGTTTTGCCAGCTTGTGATTGAGATTATATTTTCTTGTATATCTCTTTGAAACTGTTTCGTGCGATCTATTTCTTTCCTATTTTGCTCAATCAGGGAATTTATCATGTTTCTATTCTATAATTTTTTATGTCTTCTTTAGTAGTACTGAAGTCCCTTATTATAACTATCCTTTCTCTCTCTAGTTCAGAGATTACTTCTGCTTTGTTCTCCTCTCTACCTTCTGTAGTTTTTTCCCCTACTTTAGATGCTATTAATTTAGACATGTCTTTTTTAACTTCAGAGGTTATTTGTGCTCTGGTTTCCTCTACATGTTTCCGCAGTTGTTTTTCCCCCTCAGAATCTATTAATTCATACATTTCTTTTTTTACTTCAAATGTTATCTCTCCTCTGAGTCGCTCTATACATTTCTGCCCTTGTGTGTCTACCTCAGATGCTACCAATTCAGAGGTTTCAGCTGTGTGATTCCCATTTTCTTCCATGGTAGTGTCTCCTGTATTTATTTTGGGTGGTCTCGGGACCTGAGAGTAGATCTTACTTTGTCTTTATCATTTTTATAGCAGTCATTTCTGTACTTTGGTGAGGTTGTGCAGTTAGTGCCTGGCTGTCACAGGGCCTGGTTAGAATGGAGGATGGAGTAGCAGCAGGATGGACTTGGGCTTGGAGTATCCTTTCCTGGTAGCCAGGAGGGCCATTGGGGATGGGGGATAGAGTTGCTGCTGGAGTTTGGCATCTGGATGCTGGCTGGGAATGTCTTTACCTGATTGCGGTGCAGTTCTGATCATTGTGCAGGCTGCTAGGGATGCCAAATGGAGTTGCAGCTGGAACTCCGGGTATGCAGGCTGGGGTTGTCTTTACCTGATCTCAGAGAGGCTCTTTTTGCCCTGTGGGCCTCTGGGGATGGCGGATGGAGTCTCCGCTGGATTTCAGGGTCTGGATGCTGGCTGGGTGTGCCTTTACCTGGTCGCCATGCAGTTCTGGTTGTGACACAGGCTGCTCAGGATGGCAGATGGACTCACCAGTTTTTAAAATATGTAACAGAGAGAAGGAAGTATAAAAATCCTTGTCCTGCCAGTTATAAGAATTGGAATATTTAAAATTCCCTTGTCATAGATTTAGAATAAAAGAGCATGATAATTTAATACCAATTGATATCAAAACTCCACTTTATTTCACTGAGATTTTTACACTGAACTTCATGAAATGATATCAGCACATTGCAGATGTAAAGAATGATACTAGAAAAGGATAAATCAGGATGTAGATTTCTGTGTACGAAAAGATCACAATAGCTCAGTAGAATAAGCGCTTGCCTGGCGAGTGAAGGACCTGAATTCAATCCCTGGTTCCTTAAAAACAAAAAAGTCACAGTAGGATACTAGATGGTGCTTTCTTTATGTTATTCCATAATTTCTAGCATTTTTTTTTTCAATCACAAACAACAAAAGGCTTAGAAAACATTGAGATAGAAATAGCTATGGTAGGGAAAAAAATCTTGTGAGCCCTTGATGGAGCTTAGTTTGCTGGGGAGACAGAGCCAAGGGGCCCCACAGTGCAGTTAGTACCTGTGCCCAGGTTGCTTCCCACCTACTTGGGTAATGCTTCTCGCTCCAGCCCACTCTTCCTTTCTTTCATTTCTTCTCTCTTTCTTTTAGTGTGGGGAGATGATGGGATTAATTTTAAGAAAGGAAGTTTGAAATAGTAAAAAAAAAAATACTATATATATAGATGGAGAGGGGAGAGGGAGAGGGAAATTGAATGCAGTGCCTTTACACTAAACTACATCTCTAGCCTTTAAAAAAAATTGTGGAGTGGGGAAGTTGATATAAGGTCTTGCTGTGCAGTCCAGGCTGGCCTTGAATTGTAGGCTGACCCTGAATTTATGATGACCCTCTATTTTAACCTTGCAAGTGCAGGGATTACAGGTGTGCATCACCAACCCTGACTCCTTTTAAGTTCCTTTTTTATTTATTTATAGTTTTTGGAGGGGAGGTGTTGAAACAAGGTGGTAAGCCTGGGCTGGGCCAAACTTGTGTGATCCTGCGAAGTAACAAGATTACAGGTATGAGCCACCATAGGATGTGACTCTTTAAAGTCAGTTATACATGGATTTGAACCTTGACTCGTTTGCCTTAGTATGTACTATATAGCACTGGGGATTTATAATGATTAATACAACAAAAATGTGCCTTTGTGGAAGTTACATTGAATGGAAGAAAATTGATTTTAGTAGGTTCTTAAAAGATGCCTGCATGAAAAAGTATCTGCCCAATCAACCAGATGAGTAGGATGTAGAGTACCGTGTGACTGAAAGCTTGGTCTTTGGATCAAAGGGAATCTTTTCTAAAGATGCACATATCAACAGGAAGAGTGCAAATCACTAGCCTTAGTCCTTTCATATGGACATGAACTCTGTTGGATACCCCAGAAGCTATATGAAAGCCACACTTTCCCAAAGTTGGCTTTATTCCTGGTGGTTCTGGGGATCTAGACCACGGGCATACTCTATACTGTGGCCCTTTTTATTTTTTTTAATTTTGAGACCAGGTCTCACTCACTATGTTGCCCAGATGACATCCAAACATGCTCTTGTCTCAGCCTCCTTCAAGATTCACATTACAGGCAGGTGCCACTATGCCCTGTGGAAAGGAAACTTCTCTTTTGTTTTTGATGCTCTAGATCAAACCCAGGGTATCTCTACCACTGAATTACATCACAGCTTTTTTTAAAATTTATTTTGAAATAGGATTCACTTGAGTGAGATTTGAATTTGCGGTCCTCCTGCCGCTGCTTCCCTCAGTGGTGAAATTGCAGGATGTACCTCCACATCTGATTAAAAGTAAACATTTAATTAAGATTGCACTACTGGTACCCATGTGTCCAGATAGGCAGCGAGAGGTTCCTATTGGAACAGGTGAATGAAGACCAGCCAGAAGACAGGCACAGAAGAGAGTGAGAGGTTGTGAAAACTGAGGCCTCTGTGTATCCAGTTCTGCCTCAGGGATGCTCAGAAGTCAGCAGGCCCTTCCTTCTGCTGGCCACATGTTTCAGAAGAGGGCTTTCTCTCATGTCCTGCACTCTGGCGTGCACTCTGGAGCAGGTCTTCTCTTACCCAAGGCAGAGGAGATGAGCAGGGTCTGTGCCTGGCCCCTAGAGGGGCAGAGCAAGGTCCTGGCTTACTATTGCAGGTCTTTTGCACACCTGTGTGAGCACCAGTTTAAACATCAGAGACCTCTAAGTCTCTGACAACAACTAAGAGTTTTTTAAGTTACCAGGTGCCGAAGCCAGGTGTGTGGTCGACACCTACAATCTTAGCATTCAAGAGACCCAACTAAGTGCCGCTATGTACAGAAAAAAAAAAAAAATGCTAGAGAGCACGACTTAGGGGTGCACCTGCTCCTCCCCAGGTAGCTTTGCCTACCTTACAGTGACCTCTGCCCCAGCAAGACTGGGGAGGAGGCCACCATGGCCAGGTTAAGAAGGGACTAGTATGGGAGCATGAGAGGGCGCAGGCACTAGTTGTCATCTCCCGCAAGGTCCTCACTTCCATCTGTCATGGTGACCTTGTGCATGAACAGCAGTGAGCAGGGGCTGTCTCCCTGGAGACACCGTCTGTGCAGTGCCGATAACCAGAGTCATCATGAGAGCTTTTGCTAAGAAGTGGCACTGAATTCCTCCATGCTCAAGCAAAACTGCTATTCCCAAAGGTCCCCACAGCAGGTCCCACCAGACTCTGGTGCTCCCACCACTCTGTTCTTTCAGATGAGACTAAAAAAAGCACAGAGGCAGTAATGAAAATGGGGCCACCTCCTGACAGAAATGGAGCAACACCTGCCACAACCTGTGCTTACCAGGAGCCAGAGCTCTGAAAACAGTGGACTCGGGGCTCAGTTATGGCTCTGGCAAGACAGAGTGATGTAGAAGCCTAACATATATAGCCATAGGGAGGCCATCAGTTTGCAGCAACAACCAGAGAAGCAAAGGAATGGAATAGACTCACTGAGAAAAGCACAGAGAGGAGACTATGACATGGAGACTGAGACAGAAGGATCTCAAGTCCGAAATCCAACCTAAGCACCTCAGAGAGCTTGTCTCAGAAAATAAAAATAGGGATGGGGATGTAGCTCAGGGTAAAGGCTCTGGGTTCTGTCACCAGAAGAGACAGGAAGACAGACACACAGACACACACAATGAAGTCCAACAGAGAAACAGACACACAGCACAAAGCCCACATGCTGACATCCCAGTTCTCAGCAAGTCAGGCATGCCTGTACTCCTGTGCACCCTATTTCCTGCAGGTTCCCCTCGTCCTTACAGTCAATTCTTGCAAAATCAAGACTTTCTGTTCCTTTAACAGAACAAGGGTGGGCCAGGGGAGACCACAAGACTCAAAAGTACAAAAGACAAAGCTGAGTGTGGTGGCACGCACTTGTAATTCCCACATTTGGGAGTCTGAGGTGGGAGGATAACTGTGAGTTCAAGGTCAGCCTGGGCCACATCTCAAAAACAAAAATACAAGCTCTTAGCATAACACAAGGCCGGTGACTTCCCAAGCCGTAGTCCAGCCAACCAGCACTCCAATGTTTATGTAAATTCAGTGATAGTGAAAAAGAATCAAAATTTTAGTCAAAGGCCTACTAAGAAAGCCCGCCAAAACCAGCAGACATGTCAGCCCAAGTTTGATAATTAAACATTCCTTTCTTTGTATAATCCCTGATGTTACTGTCTTTGTGTAACCAGTGGCCTTGCAGCATAACACAGTGTGTTCTTTACGGCCTTTGTATAAATGGTGACCTTGCAATGTAACTTGAGGCATAGATCCCCTGATCTATGTCACCCAACTTTCCAGTTATGTGCACTGCATTTTCTAGAAACTGTACTTCCCTAGCTTTCCCTTTAAAAGTCCTGGAGCCCTGCCAGTGGGGCTCTGACTCTTAAGAAAGATCCTACTCAGAAGTCCACTGATGTAATAAACTGCCATTTCTTTCATGTTTGCCCTGTTGTTCTTGATACATTGGCCAGGAAGACTGTGCTGACCACTTAGATCACCCGCTGAGGCCTGAAAGCTAAAGCAGAGACCTCTCAGGGCTCCCTGATGAGATGAAGGGGGTGCCCCCCAGCCTTTGTTGAAGTCTCCTCAGGGCTCCAGACCAGAGGCCCCTGCTTGGCACTAACAGCCTTTTTTGTTGGTTTGTTTGTTTGTCTTTTTGAGACAGGGTCTCACTATGCAGTTCAGGCTGACCTTGAGCTCACTTTTGTAGCCCAGGCTGGTCTCGAACTCACAGTGATCCTCCTGCCTCAGCCTCCCAAGTGCTAGGATCACAGGCATTGCGCCACACTAACAGCTTTAAGAGGAGAAAAGGACATAGTCAATTTGTTCATCAGATTAGGTAAAACCCCCAGGGCACTCTAATCAGTCTGTCAGTTAATCCTGCTAAAGTTGAAGCATAGGTGGGGCCTGATCAATTCCAGTCAGTTTAGGCCACCCTCAAGGGAAGGTAGGTTGGAATGTGTAACCTCTGAGTGAATGTATGTAATGAAGGGTGAAAGCAACATGCCATTCCTTCTGTGCTCCATAGCAAAAAGGCCTCTATGAGACCTCAAAGCTATGAGCTTCATTTGGTCAGATTTCTGCGGTTCAAATTTTAGTCTCACCTAAGTGGCTAAGTGGTGACTCAATCTCTGTAGTGGGAGTTTGACTCAATACAGTACCTTTAAGTACTGGGGATTAGTCTAGTATGAGGATGTATATGTGCACACATTATCAAGGTTGACCTAAGTCCCCACAAGGGGAGCAGCCAAAGCCCACAAGCAAGCATTTAATTTCTCGTTTGAGTAAACCTTTTGTTCTGTCACCATTCAAGGGCATGCCACCCACACTGTAGGGAGGTAAAATGCGTGTTAGCCAGAGCAAACACAGGATCCTAGATCGTATGCTGAAAAACCTTAAAAAATGGTTTCCTAGGTGGGGCAGAGAGCTTAGCAGCATAAGCACCTGCAAGAGTGTTTCCTAATGACTACGGAGGAAGCTCTAGGCCTTCTGTGAGATTGACTGGCCAAATCTGTAACCTTAGTGGCTGCCTGAAAGAAGTTTCAATGCTGAAAGTATCCAGCATGTCTAGAATGGCATAACACAGTTTGAGACCATCTACTAGATTATTTCCTGGATGTTGACTTCCAGCTTCATGTGCATCAAAGCCTGCCACCTTGGCTCCACACCTGCCCAATGTGTGACAAAAAGACTATTCTGATCATTAAAACAAATCAGTGAGACTGCCCAAAGTCCTCTCAAGCCTGTCCCAAACCAAAGAAGCTTTATCTGAAGACCCTGAGTCTGATTTGTCGCTACCATAGTCATGGGCCCCATGTTGTCCAGTCAGCGTTGGTGCCCTGGCTGCTGCCACCATGGGCTCACTGTTCTAGAGTGCACTGTGGAGGCTGTTGCTCCTACCACCAGGTCCAGCCTTGCAGTGGTTGTCCTTGGAGGGTTCCACCCTTCCAGATTTGCATAGCCAGGGCCACTGCCACTTCCACTGCAGCTACCATTGCCAGAACTGCTGCTGTCACCCCTTTTTCCTGTAGCCATGACACCGCTGATGTCACCTATGCCAAGCATGTCTCAGAACCCACACCTGTTCTTACCTGCTTGAACCGTGTCAGAAGGCAGCCCCTTGGCTCCATCAGTTATTCCTGACTCCATTGAACTCATGTTGTCTATCCAAGCCTCTGCTCTGGAATCTTTTCTATAAATGATGCAAGTGGTCCTCTGGGGAGTAGTGGGGCTGAGATGGTTCTGTGGCCCCATGTATAGTTGTATGTGGGATGAGTCTGCCTTTCCTCAGTGCTCCTGCGTGAGGATTCATAGTAATTGAGCTATTTGAGAAGGTTCTGCTTTTAGGCAGATAAGAAATTGCATGCCTTGGGTTGAAAATAATTTTAATGCTATTGCAGCATGTTCTGAAAGCCTGTACTCTACAGAGCAACTCAGTGGATGGAAGGTAAGTGGATGAAATTATTCTTCAAAACTGTATCTCTCTCTCTCTCTTTTTTCCTTTGCATTTGCATTTGAGCCCAGAAACCTTCAAGCAAGTTACTAAAAATGAAAACAAATATAAACACATACAATGACAAGGAAATGACTTAACCATAGTTCCAGGTAGAAAATGCTGCATATTCAGCAGGATTCCTCTTAGCAAATTAAGGGTGATAAGAAAAGGATTCTATTTAAACAAACGATTTTGTTTTGCTTATTGAGACAGGGTCTTGCTATGTAACTCAGGCTGGCCTTAAGCTCACTGTGTAGCCCAAACTGGCCTCAAACTTATGGTAGTTCTCCTCTAAGCCTCTGAGCACTGAGATCATAGGTGTGTGCAACGACACTCAACTATTAATGTGATAATTGATTAATGTCTTCCTCCCTATTTTTAAGTATCGTACTGGTAAGTCCTAACACTTGATTTTCTTTTTTTGTCTTTTTTTGTTGTTGTTGTACAGAGTCTGACTACTGACTCATAGCGATCCTCCTGCTTGTACCTCCTGAGTGCTAGGATTATAGGCGTGCACCACCCCATCTGGTCTCCATCACCAACTCAGTGCACTTAAGAGCAGGGCCAGTGTGGCAGGCAGGACCAGGAACTGAATCCTGGCCCCTACACTTCGCTAAGCAAGCGCTTAATCTGCAGAGCTATACCACTGGCCCTCTAACACTTGATTTTCAATACCATTTTTTTTTCTCTTGGTGGTACCAAGGGTGGAACTAGAGTCTGTGCTTGCCAATTCTATAAGCCACATCCTCTGACCTTTTTTTTTTGAACAATAAAATGAAATTACCTCAACAAGTGTTTATTATACCAGGTCATGGAAATTTATTTTAAATTTAATTCTGTGATAGATGAAAGATGGACAGGAAACTAAGTATGTGCAAGGTTGGAAAGGCTGAAATCTTGCTACCTAGTAGCAAGTGAATGAAACCTAGTATAGTTGCAATCAAAAGAGAGAGGAAAAACCAGAAACGTGCAGAGAAGCTCTAAATCTTGAAAGATTAGAGCTAAAAAATTACAAGTGAAAGTTAAAAGATTTGAGTTCCTACAAAATGATCCAACACTGGTCAAAGGGGGGTGGACCACTGAGAGAACTCCATTTCCCTGGTGAATTTGTTGATGGAGTAACCTTATCTTGGTAGAATACAGAGACAGAAAAAGAACAGAACTTCTAGATGAGTGCTGGAAAGCTTGGAACTGAGCAGGATGGGCTAACTTAGGATGGAGGAAATCTGCTATGACTGCTTATGTGTAGTAATTGGCCGCTTTCTATACCATATGATAGTACCCAGATGTTACCTAACTTAATTCTCATAAGGATCCAATGAAGTACTAGTGTCTCTACCTTCTATAAGAGGAACCATTATGTAATTTTATTTACTTATTTATATTTGTATTTTAGAGGGGCTAGGGAGATAGCTTGGCAGCTATCAGATAAGCACCGACCTGGCAAGCACAAGGTCCCAAGATTAAGCACCAGTACCACATGCTATTCACAGGCCTGCAATCCCAACACTAGGGAGGCTGAGACAGGAGTCTCAGCTATGATTCTAAACTGCACGGCAAGACCCTGTATCAAAAAAAAAAAAAAAAAAAATTAAAGATAGGTTTTTGCTATGTAGCCCAAGCTGATCTCAAGCTAAAGATCCTCCTGGATTAGCCTCCCAAGGGCTCACATTACAGGGATGAAGTGCTACACCAGGCTTTTTGTTGATGGACATTTAGTTACTGTTGTTTTCCTATACTAGATTAAATATTCTGTCATGTATGATTAAAAACTGGTGCTTTTATATGTGTTTTCATTTTAGTATGTAAATGCAGTTATTTTTCCATATTTGCCATGATTAAAACTAGAAAAACACATGAAAAACTGAAAGATAAAAATAAAGTATTTGTATTTGGTGGTATGATGATATAATTATGATAAACATATCTTTGTTTTCTATATTGCGCGGTTTTATATTAAGCATGTATTGCTTATAATGAAAATAAAAAATTTGTGAGTGAATATTATGGCACAGATTATAAAAGTATAAAAGTACATTCTTATAAGTAAGGGAGTGCATCAGAAACCCTTCCTAAAGGCAGTAACTGTGAGAAAATATAGGTCCTTTCAAAGCAAGACACTACCTGGGATGACCTGAAACGTGTTAGGCCCCAAGTCAGTGTGAGAGGCCATGGCTTAAAAACTGGGGAGTCACACCTGCCAGCACTCTGCAGGAAGTGCGAGTATGGCCAAGTCATAGGGGCCTGTTAGGCAGTGCATTCCCAGGGGAGACATCAGCAAGCTCAAGTTTACCAGTCCAGGCTTTGGACTCAGTGTGTATTTGCAAGCGGTTTTGAACAAACTGTCCAAACCTCTGAGACTCTTTCCACTTTGTACAGTGGAAATACAATGCTTCTCTTCTGAGAACTGCTAGGCATGGGTTAAAAACTAGTTGGTGTGGCCTCAAAAAGGGTAGAAGAGAGCGAGGCATGGTGGCACATGCATGTAATCCCAGCACTTTAGGAGCCTGAGGCAGGAAAATAACAAATTCAAGCCCATGGTGGGCAATTTAATGAGACCCTGTCTCACATTTAAAAATAAAAAGGGTCGGGGCCTGATGAGATGGTTCAACCATCTAAAGCGCCTGCTTAGGAAAGCTTAGGCAGCTGCAGGGACTGCTTTTCGATCCCGGCACCTCCTGTTGCGCCAGTCCCACCCTCAGGGCAAGCTGAGCTGGCTATAATAAAAAAAATAAAATAAAATAAAAATAAAAAGAGTTGTGAATAGAGCTCAGTGAGCAGGAGGCTCTCAATTTAATCCCCAATACTGCCAAAAAAAATCTTTTTTAAGAGGCCAGGAGTGTGAGAGGAATTAGAGGCTCCAGGTCTAGACCACTCACAAAGGAGTCTGCCCTAAGGAACAGAGAAAGGAAGTAGCAACTAGGGAAGAGGGTAGGGGAAGTTTCAGTGTGGAGCTGGCCTGTTCTAAAGTGTGCTGAAGCAGCGGCCCAGTGGAGAAAGGCCAAGATGCAGGACTTCAGGAGTGTCTGCTGTGTGGCAGGGAACATGGCGAGCATCCCTCCCTTCAGCAAACAGCAGGCCCCAAAGGAAACCTGGCGTGGTCCTGGGGAGATCTGAGGAGCTGGAGTGTTACAAGTGGGGGAGCAAGTAAGGAGGATTGCATGGCAGGTGCTAGGCTGGTGGGTGGGCAGCTAGCAGGCAGGAGGTTAGCAGACACAAGGTCACACTACGTTGTCTTTGTCTTCTCCAGCACAGGCATGGATCAGGGTCAAGATGCTGCCTCCTCTAGAAGCCCAAGAGAACCAGCTTCTGTCCCTGACAAGCTTTTGGGGCCAGTCCCATTCCTTTGGTGGGTAGCTGGGGTCTCACATTTTCTTTGTCACTTGGCCCCCATCTCAGAGTCCTGCATTTAGACCATTCAGGCCATAGTTAGCAAAGTTGAGGGCGTTTTCATGTAACTTCTTCTGTGTACTACCCATTCCTGACACTTTTCTTTTGGCACATTTCATAATTCTCTGATTTATTGATTCCCTTTCATTTTACAAAATGCTAACTCATGTAAGTACATAAATTTTTAAAATCTTTCTACTATGGAAAATGTCAGATAAATAAATGTAGACTAATGTACTAAATCTCCATCTATCCATCCCCAAGCTGAAGTAATTGTGCCACCAGGCTACTCTTACTTTGTCCATACCCTGACCTATTCCTGCTTCCATTATTATTTTGAAATAAATGTAGATACATTTTATCCATAAGTATTTCAACAAAATACATTAATTTTTTAATTCATGCTTTCACATGTAATTTTCTTTAGGGCTTCCTGTTTTTTTGTGCAGTGTACCCAACAAAAGCTGATCCACTTAACTTCTACAGAGATAAGAATCAAGTCTGAGTAGAATTTTACTCATTGTTTTTGAGCTGGGGATTGGACCAGAACTTCACACATGCTCTATTGGTGTTCCACCACAGAGCTAACCCCCACCCCCTGTACCTTTTCTGTACCTTTTAAGGAAGCTGTTTCTCTTTCCTTCAGTTTGTCTTTATTAAGAATAACCAGTTTTAGCTGCTTAAAATGAGTGCATTTGAGCATCTGTGTATGGTGCACACTGTGAGGCACCCTTGTCATTGCACGCCCATGGACATGAATGAGAAATGTCCGTGGGAATGGGAATGAACCGAACCCACAGTCAGCAGAGTGCACACCGCTCTGCCCTCACCATCTTAGTCCTCTTAATGATGACGCTGACACCTGGCACAGTGGCTGTCATGTCTGTGTCTTAATCTATTGAAGGATTTTTCTGCCAAGGCCACTGGACATTGGGAGGTGAAAACAGTTGTGCAAAGAGGAAGGGAATGACCAGCCCTTCTCCACAGCACCCTGCTGCTCTGTGCCCTTCCCAGTGTCTGCAGAGCAGGGTGCACTTATCTTCAGAGGAGCCATGGGACTCTGGTCTTTACCAACTGCGAATGGCAGCCTTCGTGGGGACAGAGCTGCTGGCACCACCATGGGACAGAAGCTTCAGGGCAAGTGTGTATGGTGTGGGCCTACGTCATGATTTCTCTGAGTTCAGGCCAGGGAGCCGTGTCCAGCTTGTGCCTGCCAGAGCCTAACAGCATCCCATCCAAAACAGCCCGAACCTCAAGGCTTGGACTGTACTCTCTGCCCTCCACTCTGCCCACTTGCTGCCCATTATTCCAGGTACCATTCAGCCACATCCTGGACAGGTTCCTCTTTGTCTCCAGGAGTACCCCTTCTTTACCTAGGGTGCTCTTGTGACTTTTCCATGCTAAATGATGCCTTTCTACTCAAGTATTTCTCCTGCTGCTTTTTCTTTCTTTCTTTCTTTCTTTTTTTTTTAATTGTACAATGTTTGCAGTACCTAGTGCCTAGTGATCATGTTCTTCATGGGGAGTTGGTACAAGGATATGACATATCTCAATTCTTTTTTCCATTTCTGATCCCTCTCACCCATGGCCGCTCTATCTCATGGTCCCCTACCCTCTCAGTCTCCTTGTTTCCTATTATCTGTCCTTTATTTTGCTCTTTCCTTTGTTTAATCTTTGGGCTTCTCATATAAGAAAAAAAACATGATTTTTAAGCTTATGTCTGATTTACTTAATGTGATCTCAAGGTACATTCATTTTCTAAAAATAACTCAAGTTTATTCTTTGTGGCAAAGTAGCACTCTGTTGTGTGAAAAATAGTATGTTTACCTGTTAGTGGACATAAAGGCCATTTCCAAGACTTAACTATTAGTATTATTATCATTATTTTTTAAATTTATTTATTTATTTATTTATTTATTTTTGCAGGACCAGGGTTTGAACTCATGACCTTGCACTTGCCAGGCAGGCATTTTTGCCATGGAGCTGTCTCCCCTGTCCCTCAAGACTTAACTATTATGAATTGTGCTGTTATAAACCTGAATATGTATTATCACTATAATATGATATCTTTAAGGAAGATAACTAGATGGAGGATAGTTAAGTCAAATGGAATTTCTACTTTTGGCATTTTGAGGAATCTCCACACTAATTTCCATAGTGGTTGTACTCATTCAACCACTGAAAGAGGGTATAGGTTCTGTGCTGGTGCCCTCTTCCCAGAATGTGAACTAGTATACCCCATATGGTAATCAGTGTAGAATTGTTCGCACCCTGAATCCTTACCAACATTGATGGTTATTTGCTTTCTTCTTCTTCTTCGTCTTCTTCTTTTTTTTTTTTTTAAGATTCACTAAATGTATTTTAAATCATAAAGCGTTTCTTACAAAAGAGCGTTACATTCTGCACACTGTTCTGAACAGATGCCTGGGACATGTAGACTACTGCTACTTTCCACCCTGTCTCACTCCCCAAATGTTTACAGTGACCACGCAAAGTAAGGTGTTCACAATAATTACATGGCAGAATTTTTTAAATTAAACTTTATCTACCTATTTATTTATTTATTTATCTATTTATGTTATGGCCAGCTCAGCCTACCCTGGGGGTGGGGCTGGTACAGCATGTGGTGCTGGGGATTGAGCCTTGGTCCCTGTGGTTGCCTAATCTTGCCTAAGCAGGTACTTTAGACCACTGAGCTATCTCGCTGGCACCTGGGAGAAATGTTTTTAAACCACCAGTAATGAACAAAAATTAAATCCACTCACTCTGCTACTGTTTTAAAATTCCAGTGTTAGTTTTTGTACTCCCTTCCCCCACAAACCTGTTTGTAAGAAGCTAAAACATTACATCTGATGCACAGCAGAGTTTTCACTATACTTCAGATGCAAAACTCCTATGAATCAGAGGACAGAAGCAGATTAAAAAAAAAAAAAAAAAAGATACAAGACACCTTCAGTTCTTCACTAGTCTTAGAAAAGCTTTTCAGAATAATGGTTCATACTGTTCTTCAAATACTGTGCATTCTGTATCTGGTCCTGTGTTCCTGTAATGGTAATGATCTGATCTTGGGATCCTTCTGAGTACTCATCAATTTTGGTAGAAGCTCCTGATTCATGATGGGCTTGTTTAATCTGCTGACCACCTTTGCCAATAATAGATCCAGCCAAATCTTTGGGAATAGTTACTTGTGTGATAATAATAGGTCTACCAGAATCACCGTATGGGCCATGACCGCTTGCATGGGAATAACCATATCCAGAGTCACCTTGTGGTTCATCTGCCATTTAATGGGCTCCACGTATATTGCAGAGTCCCAGGTTTCATCAGCACTGAAAGTAACCATGCCACCATAATAGTCTCCAGGTCTTCCTGTTCTATCATAGGCCACTAGATCTCCTCCTCTAGGTGGTAGTGGTGGTGGAAGAGAAGATTCTGAGCTCTGCTACCACTCTAGCCACCTCAACCCGGAGGAGAGGTTGGTGATCCCCAATGAGGGCTCATGTCATGGTAATCTCTTCTAGAGGGAAGCATGGGACACCCAACCTGATCAGGAGCAAAACCACCTCTCCCCTGCATAGGAAATCCCACAGGCTGCCCACAGCAGTCATCAGACATTATGGCAAAGCCACCATAATAATAAGTTTCATCATAAAAATTGTGATCATAAGGCTGTGCACATCCTTTGATGGAGATTCAGATATGTAAGGTCAAGGATGATCTTTATGTAGTCTGCAACCCTGTCAGGCTTTCCTTCAATAAGAACAATTCTGTCAGTGGAGTGAGGACAGCATTCTTAGAAATGCTTGATTGTTGTCTGTTATCTCAAAGTTCTTTGATTTTAGCACCTTTGACTGCAGTAATTCCTCCTATCAGTCTTTGATAAATTAACAGTCCCAACTCACAGTCAAAGTCACTTCCTTTATAGTGATGGTAATTAAGCATTTCACAGCATCAGATTCTAGCAGGAGCTAACTGTTTGCAGTGGGTGATGGCATCTCTTTCAAGGTAGGAATGATTTTCTTCAGAATTTCTCCAATTAGCCGGGCGTGGTGGCGCATGCCTGTAATCCTAGCACTCGGGAGGCTGAGGCAGGAGGATTGGTGCAAGTTCGAGACCAGCCTGGGCTACAAAAGTGAGCTCAAGGCCAGCCTCAACTGCATAGCGAGACCCTGTCTCCAAAAGACAAAAAAAAAAAGAATTTCTCCAATTGTTTCAATATTGGCGCTAATACTCAATGTGCACTCAGCGCCACGGCTCTCCGGGACTGAAACACTGGCCTTTTAGTCTGTACGGAGAGTCTTCCTGTTCTTGCCTCCTTTTCCAGTCACTGCCCACGCATTCTTGCTCTGAAGCAGATTTTGTAATTCAGCCACCTCATCACTATTTCTAGATCTTTTAAATGCTTGCTCTCTTCCATGTCTTCTATAGGACATTTATCAAATTCACCATTGGTTTCAGTGTTGGGGAAGATTTCCTCTGGCTTCTCAGTTTCCATTTTCTTCTATTAAGTGGATACACCAACCTATACACTGCAAACAAGTGGATCAGGTAGGATGCCAAAGTCAGTGCAGCAGAGAAGCACAGGATAATGGAATCTCTATATTATTTTAGTTTGCATTTTTCTAAGGGCCAGCCACATTGTTCATGTATTTCTTGGTCATTTGCACTTCTTCTGAGAAATGTGTATTCATTTCACTTGCCCACTTTGTGATTTTTCCTGCATATTTGACTGCATGGTGGCTGCTCCCTCTCTTTATCCTTCCATGGGGCTTCTCAGTTGGTTCCTCCCCCAAAGCTTTCTCCTCAGCTTCTCTCTCAGCCCCGAGTCTCAGTGTCCAGCCTGATTTCTTTCCTGGGCTCCACACTCACCTTTCTGGCTAAGTTAGAGACAATCTCTGCAACCTGTGCTCACCCAGAGCTACTTAGCTGAGCTGCTACCTCTCTGCTGCTTCTTGTGGCCCTTGAAGCTCACAGCCACAGATAGGATTAGTGACAGTCAGCACCAGTAGCTGCAGGCAAAGCCCTGATGTGTACCTCAGGGAATTTGCTGCTGGCCATGAAGCAGGGAGCTTGTGCTTCCTCATGGGGACCAACAGTTGTTGTTCATCTTCCCAATAACTCTCTCTTTCCAGGCATAATGCCTGTGTGCCCAAGGCTGCACCTTTTCTCAGTTTGTTTCCTCTCACCCCAGCTCTCAAGCTGTGTCATAGCTGTCCAGCATCCTGTAGGTGGGCCTAGAGCCCATGTAGCTAGCACCAAGATCAAGAAACTGAAGCAACAGCTCACAATCTGCTCCTTCCAGCATGACTGTAACTTCTGATACACAGCTTAATTTTGTTGCTTTTAAACATTATACCAGTGGGCTTTTGAAGATGTCCTTTTCTATTCAAAATCTTGTCTGTAAGGTTCATCCTCTTCCCTGCCTATTGCCAAGGTAATCTTGTTAAGTTCACCCAGTCGCATTCAGAACAGATTATGTAGAAAGGTTCAATGAAAGTCTTCACATGATTTATTGAATAAGCCTTCTCCGTTTGTCAGTGTGAAAATAGCCCATCCCTGAAGGATTTGCTTGGGAATTCAAATTCTGAAGATGTACAAGGATAAATACATTGCCTTGGCTTACATGGCTGGTTGTGTAGGTCATTAAACATGAACTTCTCCGAAAGGAATCTCGGTATTAAACTTATCATAGTTTCCTAACACTTTTGAATTGATTTTAAGCATTTCCAGATCCAAGTACCAGAGATTCTTGGGTTGATGTTTTTGTTTTGGCATGCTAGAAATGAACTAGTATTTTTACACCTATAAAAAAAATAGAAGAATACACTATGTTTTATGAATTATTTACATTAGCAGTCATGGATTACTTATTATGCATTTTAAGCACTACGTAGAATGTTCAAAAATGCCATATAATTTATTCCTGTTTCCTCAGCAGTTTTTTGCTCGGCATATTCGCCATTCTCCAGCATACCAGGGGAATGTTTCCCATACATGCCATGGACTTTTCTACCCAAATGTTTTCCTGTGGAGCTCCTTTTGGGGATCAACTAAGGTCAGCCTTAAGAACAAAGTTCAAGGGCAGTCCTATAAATCAGTTCCTTCTTAATGGATTTGCATGGGTGGGTATCTTGAGGAGGCTCCAAAGTGACAGAGAGTACAATCTGTGCTGTGTCCTCTTCCCAAAATAAGCCTGGGCTGCTCTAGAATGACGGGGGTATAAGAGCGTGTCTTGATTTGAGGTAGATTGAAACAAAAGCATTTAGGTTTGTTCTGTTACATTTAAAATCAACAAACAAAATAACCGTGACTTTGCTTCTTTCCTAGATACTACTTCTCTGGATATGATGTTGCACATCTGTAACACACCTCTAACATTCTGGGAGGCTGAGGCAGAAGGATCACAAGTTCAAGCCTAGGCTAGAAAGCTTAATATCACCTGTCTTAAAATTATATTTAAAAATAAATAATTAAGTAAGGGCTTCAGATTTAGTTCAGTGCAAAGGCCTTGTTCAATCCCCAGTAATAAGAAAAAATAAATTAGAAACACTGTTGCTTAATTTTCGTGCCAGCATTCTCCAGAAATGATTTTAAAAATGTATCTCTAAGCACACTGCAGAAATCTACAGATTTCTACAACCAAGCCTTATCTCAGACTGATTCCATAAAGATCCTGAGTTTTATAAGAAAAGTCATCAGATGCCTGCCAGTCCTGCTTTTCAGTGCCTACAAACTATATTTTCTCAGTTTACAAAAGAAAAGAAGGCAGGAAAGGTACTGTTCTTGGCAATTCAGTCCTGCTTTCAAAGACTTACACTGTGTCTTTGCTTACCACAAAAATAGGTGTCTTATGATGAAGATACTTATTTCCAAAGTATTTTTCTTCTAGGCTTTGTAGACACAGGGAATGCTGAAGACAGCTTTTTCTTATATGTTGTTTCTCCCCTTTCTGAACCACCTACTATGAAAATCTCACTTGCTGAGGTCTGACCTGGTAGCGGGGCTTGCAGCTGCAGCACGCTGCAGTGAAGACAGCCACGCAGCTGTCCCAGCGCATCTTCCTCCCTTTCAAAATGCCGCTCAGGATTTCCTGCCTGGAATCTTTGCTTCTCTGTGCTCAGCAGCTGCTGAGCATGTCTTTTATCTTATACTTCATGGTGCTATAATTATGTGTGTGCACACTTCTTGCACTTTTCCTTCATCTTGCTCCCCTTTATCAACTATTTATTTATTTGTTTGTTTGCTTGTTTATTTTGAGGTGGTTTCTCTATATAATACAGGCTAGCCTCAAATTTGTGGTAACCCTCCTGCCTCAGTCTCCTGTGTGCTGGGTTAATAGCTGTGCACCAAGCTTGTTCTCTCCTGTTCAAAGGGCAGGACTTAAGTTTATAATGCCACTATTACTTTTTAGATCTGAGTTTCCAAGGCTACCACAAAGGAACAGTTTACTTCCTGTTAGAAACCACATCTGTCACCCAGTGCAAACTGAAGTCTGGGCGTTGACCAAAGCCCTTAAAATAATGCATATGGCTCACATTACATGGTGTTTTGTGTGTTAGATCTGTGCTGGGCATTGTATGGGAACAGTTCTGAGAGGCACAATCTGAGTATTTGATACTACAGAAATTATAAACACAGAGCTAATGTTAGAGCCAAATTTCACCAGATTCCAACCACTATTAATTTTTTGAACCCTTTAAAAAAAAAGTCTACTTTGAAGCTGAGTGTGGTAACATGTGCCTGTAATCTCAGCACTGGGAAGCTGAGGCAGGATGGTCACAAGTTTGAGGCCAGCCCAGATTACATAGTAAGACCTTGTCTCAAAAAATAAAAAAGGTTTATTTTGAAATAAATTAAGTATGGGCATCTGAGATGACTATACTCTTCCCAGATGACGAGATAAAAGTGGCAAGTAAATATATGAGAAAATGTTCAGTATCATTGGTCATTTGAGGAATGCAAATTAAAACATCTCACCTTAAAAAGAATAGCTATCACCAAGAATTTAACCAATAACAAATGCTGGAGAGGCTCTGGAAAGGAACCCTTTCTCACTGTTGGTAGGAGTGTAGACTGTGGAAATCTGTGTGGAGGTTGCTCAGAAAACTAGAATTAGAGGCTTCATTTGACCTAGCTATTCCCCTTGTGATTATCTTTCCAGAAAAGCCAAAGACATCATAGCATGGAAATACACGTGTACCCATGTTTATAATAGCACCATTTGTCATAGCTAACTCTTGGAAGCAACCCAGATGCCCATCAACTGTGGAATGGATAAAAAAGATGTGGGGCCAGGGTGCCGGGGTGATAGCTCCGGGGCACAAATGTGTGCCTAGCAAGTGCAAGGTCCTGAGTTTCACCCTGGTTCCACAAAAAAAAAAAAAAAAAAAAAAAAAAAAAAAAAAAGATTTGTGGCTGGCCAGATAGCTCAGCAGACTGAAGCACCTGCTTAGGCAGGTGTAGTGACCAGGGTTCAATCCCGGCATGCCATGCAGTCCCCACCCCCAGGGCACACTGAGAGGGCAAATTCAACTAGGCATGGTGGCACATGCCCCTAATCCCAGCTGTTGGGAGGCTGACAATAGGAGAGTCACTGTGAGTCCAATCTATGTAGTGAGACCCTATAAACCCTATATTAAATACACTAAAAAATTCAACTAGATTGAAAAAAGATGTGGTATTTTTATACAATAGAGCACTACTCAGCTATAAAGAAAGACAAACTCAAGGCTTTTGTAGGTAAATGGATGCAACTGGAGGATATACTCAGAAGTGAAATAAATCAGACCCATATGAGTAAATATCATATTGTCACCCTAGTGTAAGAACCTGAAAGAGCTTGGAAAATTAGAGTGCAGGGGACAAAGGCCTGATTCCAGCACAAAGGACAAAGGACTAATAAAGTCAGCTATCCTGATGACAGAAGCTTACAACAGCTTCTACTGCATACCTCCATTTTTGCACTCCAGCCAAAAGCTGCATTTGCATCCCTCGATCCAGCTGCCCCTGTGGTGTCCTCCCTTGTAGCTCCTCTTGGCTGGTGAGGGCTTTCCTTTGTTCTTGCTATTAAACCACAGCTGGTTTCTTCCCCTCCCCACCCCTCCAGAAAAGACCTGAAAGAGTAAATAAAATAGGAAAGATGCAATAGTTGTAGTAAAAGAAATTGCTCAAAATGAAAGAACAATTGGAATGAGGGAGAGGGGAAGAAAAGAAACAGAAAAAAAAAATATATATATATATATATATATATATATATATATGGGATAGCTAGGATGATTGTACTAACTTCCATTAGTTTTGTGAAAGGAGCAGTTAATACCTAAAATTTTTATTTTGACCAATTTGACATGCTCATATCTGGTAATGTGAGCAACTACTTTGAAGACAACAATGTGTAATAGCCATTGTAGAATTCCTGTATCTTAACTTGCTCTCTTTAAAAACAAATTTAGTATAGATTAATGCAGATTGGAGAAGAGTTCCACAAGGAGCTACTCTGCAGCCTTCCCTTCCTCCCCTGACACAGATATCCTCTGTAACTACAATGCAGGATCAAAACTAGGAAGTGGGTTTATATTCCATAGTTATGGTCATCTGAGGTCATTGGTTAATAACAGCATTTTAGTTAAATATGACTTCTAATGAAAACAACATTTTTTGTACCATAAGCCTACATTTCAGTCACTAACAGGATAAGTATTTAAAAAGAACATGATTCAGTTAATAGTTCTTAACTCTTTGCAACGTAGACAATGAAATACGGGTTTTTTAGCGAAGCAAGAAGAGGAGAAAGTAGAAGAGACACATATGCGTATAAGAAAGTTCATGGTTCCACACATCCTCTCCACCACCCTAAAATGTGCCAGGACTTTAGGTTGGCTGGCAGTTGCCAAATGGTAGAGCCCATCGTCAGTACCCTGAGGTGCTGGGTTTGAGCTGCAGCTGTCCCCCAGGCCTGCTGTAGAGCAACATTTTATTTTATTTTATTTCTTTTTTTTTTTTTTTTTTTGTCTTTTTGAGACAGGGTCTCACTATGCAGTTCAGGCTGGCCGTGAGCTCACTTTTGTAGCCCAGGCTGGTCTCGAACTCACACCGATCCTCCTGCCTCAGCCTCCCGAGTGCTGGGATTACAGGCGTGCGCCACCACGCCTGGCAAAACCTTTGTTTATTCACTCTTTTTTTTTTATGGCCGGCTCAACCCACCCTGTTGGCAGTGCTGGCGCAGCATGTGGTGCCAGGGATCAAACCGCGGTCCCTGAAGCCGCCCAAGCTTCCCCAAGCAGGCGCTTTAGACCACTGAGCCATCCCGCCGGGCTAGAGCAACATTTTAAACACACTTTGCTAAATAAATTTGGAACTCTAACTATCCCTATTAGTGTTTTGGCCTTTTCATAATTCTGTTCATAGAGAAGCCCCCTCTCACAACCCAGCGTTCTTGTTACTCCTTCACTACTGGGACTAAAGCTCCCCTGGATGCCCTAGAGCTCTTGGTGACTTAGAGGACAGAGATGAAAAGAAGCAAAGAAAATAAAACTTCTGCTCCATCATGGCTACCTTATGCCAGCCTCTTCACTCCCCTGCCTTCCTGTGTAGAGATCTCCCCTGAGCAGTGCCTCTGAGCTCCATTCCCTTCACAGGGCATTTCCAAGACTTGGGCAGCTTAAGGTCATGCTCTGGGATTGGGGACTGTATCTTGGTCCCAGAGAGATTTCTACATCACACTGACCCTGCAGAAAGTATCTGTAGTCACTCAGAGGAAGCTCCACTCCTGGAACCATGTGTCTGGCCATAGAGCTAACACTGATCTTAACAAGGGGTGGTTGGCCAAACTTTTTTTTTTTTTGGTAGTACCAGGGATTGAACCTTGCATGTGCCAGGCAAGCACTTATACCACTAAGATATGTCCCTAGCAAGGGGAGGTTGGCTACGCACTGACAGGAGAAGAAAGCCAAAGCACTCTGACTATCCCTGTCTGTTCCCTAGTTTCTTTTTCTTTGCTTTTTTCCCCTCCACATACTGGGGATCATACTGGGGTTTGAACTCAAGGACTGCTATGCTACTGAACTACATTCCCAGCAAACCACTTCCCTTGTAGTAGTGGGGGTTGGATCTAGGATCCCCTCATTGAGCCACACCCTAAGCCCTTTCATTTTGAGATGGACTCTTATTAAGTCTACATTGCCCAGATTGGTCTGAAATTCCAGAGTGCTGAAAGTACAGGTGTTTGCCACCACACTCAGCTATCAGTTGTGCAATTGCTTATGGAGATTTCTTTCCAATCAGAAGTTTCAAAGTGGGGCCCGGCAGGATGGCGCAGTGGTCTAAAGTGCCTGCTTGAGAAAGCTTGGGAGGCTTCAGGGACTGCAGTTCGATCCGGCACCACATGCTGCGCCAGCCCTGCCCTCAGGGCAGGCTGAGCCGGCCATAAAAATAAATAAACAAACAAAAGTTCTGAAACAAGAAAAAAATAAAATAAAAATTTAAAAAAAGGTTTCAAAGTGATTCTCATCTTTTTTGCTGACGAGTGTCCTGTGGTGCACAGTTGGTTTTTAACTAGTAGTATAATGTGGTGCTGGAAAAAATTAAGGAAACAAATTTGATTCCAACACACTATAACCTTCCCCTTTCAGAATATGACTACACTATAACCTTCCCCTTTCAGAATATGACTATGTTTAAAACAAAGACATGGACCTTTCTCTAATAAAAAAGGTTTGGGGTGTGGCTCAGCGAGGGGATCCTAGATTCAATACCCAGTACTACAAGGGGAATAGTTTGCTGGTAATGTAGCTCAGTATTATAGTAATCCTTAGACTCTATGCCCAGTATGTAGAGGGAATAAAAGCAAAGAAAAAGAAACTCTGTCAGACAACCAGTGTTCATTTTGGAAGACAGCAGACAATGGGTGAAGGAGGCCCTGGCTGCCTACCAGTGGCCTTTCACTGGGTAGTCGGCAACTCCATCTACCATCTACACAGGTGTTTTTCTTGGGACCTGGGGCCAGGAACTATGCTGATGGATTATTTGTCTAGGAGTAGGTAGGGGTCAGAGAAATGAATGAACTGATGAGTGTAACTGAAGCACCTAGTGAAGAAAGTGGGACCTGGTGGTCTGCTGCATACTAGGGCTTCCATTGTACTCACAAGGCCACCTGCAGGGTATGGGTTGACAGCTATCATGTCCCATTTCATAGAGACATAGCCCTTCCCAGGAAACAAAATACTCACTGCCTGGCTTCTCCATGCTGGTGAGAGAAGTCAGGGAGGAGAGGCCTGGACACCCAGAGACTGAGAACCTACAGCTCAGCAGTGGCCTACGTGGCCTATCTACAGACTCAGTCCACCCTGGCAGGGTGAGATAACACTGAACATTGTCTTCTTTCTAGAGTCACTGGTTCCCAGAAGCTCCTTTAGCTATTCCACTTCCCTGAGATCGCTCAGCTTGAAGTGACATTAGCAGCCGCAGTCCCATGAGTATTAGGCAGGCCCAAACCAATTTATGAAGCCACAGAAGCTGTCACCACCCCACAGGCATGGGCAGTGTGTGTGAATTTCTGTTCATGATTTTGTCTGAATTCTGAGGGAGCAGTAAGATAAGCAGGTGATTGATACGCCTGTTCTCTGCACTTTTAGTGTGTGTGGCACATTCCCATACTCCCAGTTATGGCACAGGGAGAAAAACACTCTTCAGCTTTCACCTGCTCCACCTCACAGAAACTGAGGAAGACCAAGGAGAAAGCACATGCTTTCTCCAGGCATCTCAGGCCCTCTCCTTTAGTTCTAAAATGACATACTATGGCTTGTGTCTAGATGTCACCCCAAAGCCTTGTGCAGTCATAGGTGGGGCTTCTCAAGTGTGGCTGGATCTAACGTGTGTGACGCTAGGATCTAGGTTGTATGACTTAGGTCCACAGACTGGTTTGGTATAGTTCTGGATGGTATTGAGGGACACCCCTACCCCATGAGTGCTATCCACCCTGCAGGCAGATAGCCTGGATGGAATATAAGGGACAGAGAAAGAGAGAGAGTTATCACTTGTTCCTTGCTACCTTCTGCCTGCCATGAACTGTTTCTCCTCTGCAGTGTCCTCTGCCTTGCTCCAGCGAGCTATAAACTCAAACATGTACCAACTGTGAACCAAATAACTTTTTCCTCTTTTAACTTTGAGTGACAGGTATTTTGTCTCAACAACAAAAAAATAACTAAAACAGGATGGATCCATCCTGTGTGACAAGTAGACTCTGCATAGGCAGGCTTTGTTAGGAGGTCAGTGCACCCGAGGGAACCTTCCAACTCTCCAGAAATGCATGTTCACCAGGAAATCACATGGGGGCATGGCACAGTGACATGAATTGGAGGTTCTGGGCTTCCTTCTATACGAGCCACTTTTATCCTCATGAAGCTTGCCAGTTTTTTCAATTACTTTGAAAAAGCAGTAAGGTAATATGTTTGAAACTGTTCTGAAAACTAAAGAGCCACAAATGATGGCACTCACATGTCATTCCCACATTCTGAAAGGCTGAGGCAGAAAATTCACAAGTTTGTGTCAATCCTGGGCAACTTGGCTAGATGCTATCTCTTTATTTTTTACTTTATTTATTTTAAATTCATGTATTTGGTACAGGATCTCGCTACACAGCTCAGACTCATAGTGATCCTCTTGTCTTAGCCTCCCCAGCACTGAGATCATAGGCATATGCCACCATGGCTGGTTTCAGTGGCCTGGGGGCCCAGCACAGCATTCATTAACATGGATCAAACCCTGGGTCCTTGCACTTGTCAGGCAGATGCTTAGACCACTCACCTATCTCTCCCTTGTGCCCCCCACCCCCAGATCTTATCTCAAAAAAGAAAATAAGCCAGGCATGGAGGCTCACACCTACAATCCTCACTCTGGAGGCTTAGGCAGCAGAATTGCTGTGAGTTTGAGGAAGGCTAGACCATGTAGTGAGTTCAGAGTCAGTTTGAACTATATGGTGAGACCTTGTCTCAAGAGAACAAAAGAAAAAAAATGGAAGGGGCTGGAGGTATACCCCCATGGAAGACCAGTTACCTAGTACCCATAGGACCCTGACTTCAACTTCCAGTACTGTAAATAAGTAATTCTGTGGTAACTAAAGACACTTTAAAAAGTGAATACCTTAGCTGAGCATGATAGTGATACCTGTAGCACTGGCACTTTGCAGGCAAGGATGGCCTCAAGATCAGGCCAGCCAGATTTTAAAAAGCTAAAATACATTTTAAAATTTGAAAACGAATGCCCTTTAAGAACTTAGAATTGGCTATCTTGAACTGGGCTTTGGTACTGTGGCCATGAGGTTGAATTAGGTGCTCGTGGACTTGAGTTAGTCCTCAGAAACTTAGCGTAGCCACTGCCACCTTCTGCTGTCCTCGCCCTGTTCCGCACACAGTCAGAATACGACAGAGGTGTGAATATTTTTTTCTCCTGAAAACTGTTTCAAGTGGAATATGCCATTGAGGCTATCAAGCTTGGTTCCACTGCCATCGAGATCAGATACCAGAAGGTATGTGCCTAGCTGTGGAAAAGAGAGTAACTTCCCCACTCATGGAGCCTAGCAGCATTGAGAAAATAGAGATTGATGCTCCCATAGGTTGTGCCATGAGTGGGCTAAGTGCTGATGCTAAGACTTTAATTGATAAGGCAAGAGTGGAGACAGAGAACCATTAGTTTACCTACAATGAGACAATGACGGTGGAGAATGTTACCCAGACTGTGTCCAATCTGGCCCTACAGTTTGGAGAAGATGCAGACTCAGGCACCATGTCTCATCCCTTTGGGGTAGCATTGTTATTTGGTGGAGTTGATGAGAAGGGACCCCAACTGTTTCATATGGACCCCTCCAGGACGTTTGTACAGTGTGATGCCTGAGCAGTTGTAACTGTTTCAGAGGGAGCTCAGAGCTCCTTGCAAGAAGTTTATCACAAGTCTGTGACACTGGAAGAAGCCATCAAGTCTTTACTTATCATCCTCAAACAAGTAATGGAGGAGAGGCTGAATGCTACCAACATACAGCTATCTACGGTGCAGCTTGGCCAAAATTTCCACATGTTGACAAAGTAAGAACTTGAAGAGGTTATCAAGGACATTTAAGGAAGAATGATCTTCAGAACTTCTCTGGGACAGTTTTTGTTCTTCTAATCATCCTTAAATTTTATTTCCAGCTTTTATTCCTTGGAGGCTCTCCAGTATATGTGCATTTTTTTATGATGTCTGTACATAAAGACAGTTCTGAAATTGAAAAAAAAAAAGAATTGGCTATCTTTCCATGGCTACTTTGCATAAACTGAGTTCAACCCCTAAACATGCATGTAATCACCTTGACTCTATACCGAGTGGACTTGATTAATCCTTTAATATCCTGTGCAGTTGAAAATGGTTCAATGAAGGAAAGTCTTTCTAAAATTAAAGTGTCAGATAAGTATTTTACGCTGAAACTTATAAAACCAGTAAACAAATTAATATAATTTTAGTAGTTTTAATCTTTTGCTACTGGTGATTAAGTCTGTTTTTGTTTGTGAATAAAAATATTAAAACTAGTCAATGCTAGAAACAGGTTATGGGGCCTGTATTCTGTTTTTGTAGGCTGGGTTCAGTGGGAGCTATCATCAGGGGGAGTGATTCTGAAGAAGACCCTTAGCCTAATAGTATATTTGAGCCCTGACATGGCTGCTAGAATCCAGCAGAAATCAGTGCTCTCAATTGCTATAGGTCAGTATAAAGGGGTCTAATTATCTTCAATGAAATCAGTTTTCTTTTGTAAAAGGCTGTTATGAGTGGATCCTAGAGTTTATCAATAACCAGTTGATATGTAATACCCTTGTTGTTATTGAGTTTACTACCATAGACAAGGTAATACAGTAATGGCTGGCAGTTGTTTTTTCTCTGTAAATGCCTGGATTCCATGGGTGGTCATAAACAATATTGTGCCTCCCTACCAAAGAATGAGGCAGTAGGCCAAAGGATTTGTGAATACAGGTGCTCTATGTGCCTCCCTGGAAAGGGCAAGGACCCAGGTTCCATCCCCAGAGTTTGATGCCCAGTATTACATGCTGTGCCAGCCACCGAAACTGGGCATGGTGGACATCTATAATCCCAGCAATGGGGAGGCTGAGACAAGAGGATCACTACAAGTCCAAGCTGTATGGCAAAGCTCTGTACCAAATAAATAAATTTTCAAAAATAATAAATTTAAAAGTCCGGAAGTACAATATAAGAGTGGACTCTTAAGACTCTTAAGGGCTAGTAGAAAAAAATCAACAATCACTTACAAAGAAAAACATATCAGAGTTACAACAGATTTTTCAACACAACCTTAAAGGTAAGATGAGTTTAGAATGAAGCATTTCTAGCTCTTAGAAAAACACTTAACAGTCTACACTGTAATGTCCTGCAAAATTATTTTTCAAAATTAATGGAGAAATAAGATGCTGCCATGAAGAAAACCTAAAGAAATTCTTAGGGCCAGCCAGATAGCTCAGTGGATTTAAAGTGCCTGCAAGTAGGCACAGGGGCCAGGGATTGGATAGCAGGGTCTGCCCTGCTGGCCCTGCCCCCAGGACGTACTGAGGTGGCAATTGAGACCAGGCATGGTGGTGGATGCCTGTAATACCAGTTCTTGGAAGGCTGTAAATGGATGGGTACTCTGAGTCCAATCTAATAGTGATACCCTGAACAGACTGTAGACCTTTCCCTAAAATACAAAAAAAAAAACCACTCCAAATAATTCTTGAGGGTATTCTGGAAGAAGACAATGAAGCTAACAATAATAAAAGTTCAATGAAGTGAATGTCTCAGATAGGGACAATAATTAAATAGAAGGGCAAAAAGGCAAAACAGCAATAGGAAATTAATATAGTGACAGGAATAAACCAATACAATTATCAAGGCAAATGGACTTAATTCACCAATCAAAAGAAAGAGCTTTGTAGAATGGATCAGGAGAAAAAATCCAACAAAATATTAAATACAAGAAAAACATTTAACACAAAAAATTTATGGATTAAAAATCAAAAGATGGGAAACAGTAGTCCATGTAACAGGACCTGAAAACAAGGAGGAGTAGCTATCCTATTTTCAAACAAAGTGGGTTTTTAGGACTAGCCAGATAGCTCAGCAGACTAAAGCACCTGCTTAGGCAGAGCATAGCATCTGGGTTCAATCCTGTGTGTCCTGCCAGCCCAAAGACAAAAATTGAGACTGGGCGTGGTGATGCACGCCTATAATCCCAGTGTTTTGGGAGACTGAAAACAGGAGAATCACTTCAAGTCCAATCTGTGTAGTGAGACTCTGTTGACCCAGTAGACCGTGATATAGATAGATAGATAGATAGATAGATAGATAGATAGATAGGTAGATAGATAGAGGATTTTTAAGCCAAAGAAGGGCATTATGTATTGGTAAACAGAACAAAACTTTTCAATAGGAAGAAACAACAATTACAAAAATATATGCACCACACCATGGTCCATCCTCATAAAACAAATTCTAATTGACAAAAAAGATCAGAAAAACAATACAATTATAGTGAAGGGTCTCAATCCCCACTATGACAAAGAAAAAAAAAAAAAGTCAACAAAGAAATATCAGAGTTGAGCCAAGCTTTCATCAAACAAATGGCCTAAATAGATATACACAGAATATTGCACCCAACAACAGAGTACACGTTCTTTTCAGCCACACATGCTTTCCAAACTAGGCATACTGGTTAATAAAACATGCCTCATGTAAAAAAACCAAAATTTTCCTATGCATATTATCAGTTCACAGTGCAATAAAACTAGAAATCAGTACCAAAAGAAAATGCAAACGTAGAAATTAAACAACTCTCCAACAATTAAACAGAGAAGAAAAACATAATACAGTTCCTAGAATTAAATACTAATGCCAGTAAAACATACTAGAGTTATAAAATACCATGAATGCAGTCCTATAAGGAAAGTTTATATGAATAAATGCTCACATCAGAAAAATAGAATGCACTCAAAAAATAACCTAATATATTTTGAGATCTTAGAAAAACAAGAAACATCCAAACTTAGAGCTTGTACAAGGAAGGAAATTATAAAGTCAGGACAGAATTAATAAAATGGAGACTAAAACTACAATACAAACCCAAAACAGGAAAAGCTGGCACTTTGAGCGAATAAGTAAAATAGATAAACCCTTAGCCAATGTAAGAATAAGACACAAATTAATGCAGCAAGAAATGAAAAAAGGTGAAATCACAGCAGACACTGTTGTGTCAGAAAGTTATAAGCAACTACTTTACAAACGTATATGCCAAACAATTAGAAAACTCAGAAAGAAATGAAGAGATTCCTAGGTACATATTTGTTGCCAAAACTGGACCAAGATTATTTAAAATTTTTGAATAATCCAATAATTGAAACAGTAATTATTTGATGGTTTCACAGCCATATTCTAAAGGAACTTCAGGTAAGATCTAATGCCAATACTCATTAGACTTTTCAATGAAATTGAGAGAAAAAGAGTACTTCCCAAATCCTTTTCAGAGTAACATTATGCTGATTCTAAAACCAGAGACAAAATCAAAAAAGAGAATTGTAAGCCAGCTTTTCTAATGAACATAGATGCAAAAGTCCTTAAGATACTAGCAAACAATACAACAGATCATCAAAAAGATATATTATGACTGTGTAGCCTTCACCACAGAGATGCAAGAATGGTACAACTCATATAAATCAGTAAATGTGTCCATCGCATAAGTAGAGGTAAGGACAGAAATGATGTGATCAGCTCCATAGATGCAGAAAAATCCCTTTTACAAATTCTAAAAACAATAAACAAAATAGGTATAAAAGGTTCTTCAACATGACAAAAGCCATTTATGACAGCCTAGTGCCACCATCATATTAAATAGGGAAAAGTTGAAAGCCTTCCTTCTAAAATCAAAGATGTCCACTTCTGTTCAGTATAGCCCTCAAAGCATAAGCCAGAGAAATCAGGCAAGATAAAGAAATAAAAGAGATGTATATAAGAAAGGGCAAAGTCTAAATATCATTATTTGCAGGTAATGTAATCCTTTACTTATAAGACCCGTCCCCCCTAAAAACACAAGAAAAGCCTCCTGAAACTGTTAATTAAATTCAGCAATATAGCAAGATACAGAGTAAATGCACAAAAATCAGTAGCATTTCTACATACAGCTCACTAAAATTTAAGAAAATTGTATCATTCATAATAATATCAAAAGATTAAATAGGTATTAGCCTAGGGAAATGAAAAACCTCTATTATGAAAACTGTATCAGATTGAAAAATGAAATGAAAGAGGACATGAAAAAATGGAAAAATATCCTGTATTCCTCATTAGGCCAAGCAACACAACTACTGATCTCATTTCTCACAGAGCTAGAGAAAACAATCCTGATTTTTTTTTTTTTTTTTTAATACAGGGCCTTGCCACACATTTTAATCTCATAGTGATCCTTTTGTCTCAGCCACCTCAGCTCTCGGATTACAGGCATACACTACCATGCCTGGTTTTGAGGCCAGCATGGTGTGCCCAGGACTGTGACGAACTATGGTACCAGGGATCAAACTCAGGTATTTGCACTTGCCTGACTTCCATATAAATTTTAGGATTTGGTGAGGGACATAACTTGGCAGTCTAAGCACTTGCCTGACAATCGCAAGTACCTGAGTTTAATCTCCAGTACCTCATGCCACACAGGCCATAGAACCTTAGGCACACCGTCAGACTCAGAAAAGCAAAAGCGATCCTGGGTAACAAAAGCAAAACAGGTGACACCACGGTTACGGTTTATGTCTAGTTGTCCCCACAAAGCCTCATGCAGTCATGGGTTAGGGACTTCTATAGATTGAGACTTGATTTATGAGTCACTGGGATTATGTGATTTAGTACTGATCTAGAGTTTGAGACTTGATCCATGATCCCTGGTATTATATGTTTTAAGTACTTCTGGAATTATAGGTATAGCCTAAGGTGGATAGGCTAAGGCAGAGAGCCTGAATGTAATATAGAGAGAGACAGAGAGACAGACTGGAGCTGTTGCTTTCTGCTCCTCTCGTGGTTCTGTTGCCTCTGTTGCTATTGTTGCTGTTTCGCCAACATGAACTGCTGCTCTCTGCCATGTGCCTCTCTGCCTTGGAGCCAGCTGAATATGGACTAAAACCTCCAGTAACTGTGAGCTAAATAAGCCTTTCCTTCCTTCAATTTGCTGGGTATTTGTCCCAGCAATGATAGAAGAGTAACTAAGGCAACCACAGTCCCAGACTTGAAGTTATACTATATAGCAGCAGTGATTAAAATAGCATGATGCTGGCACAAAAATAGGCGCACGTATTATTGGACCAGAACAAAAGTCGAAACGACCCCACCAACTATTCGATCTTTGACAAACAAGTCAAAAATATATACTAGAAGGAAGATGGCTGCTTTTATAAATGTTGTTGGGAAAGTTAGTCATCAACATTCAGAAGGTTGAGTCTAATCTCAGGTACTAAACTAAAATCAAAATGAATCAAAGATCTACATATTAAAAGCACTTATCTACTAGAACATAAAATAGATATAACTCTTAAATGCATAGGCATAGGCAAAGACTTTCTAAACAGAACTCCAGTAGTAGTCAGGTATAGTAGCACATACCTGTAATCCCAGCACTCTGGGATACTGAGGCAGGAGCATTGCCATGAATTCTAGCCCTGCCTAGGCTACATATCAAGGGCAAGGCTACTCTGAACTCTGCAGTAAGACCCTATCTCAAAACTTAAACAAGGGCCAACCAGATAGCTCAGCAGGTTAAAACACCTGCTTAGGCAAACACAGGGACCAAGGTTTGATCCCCAGTGTGCTCTGCGGGCCCCATCCCCAGGCACACTGAGATGGCAAATGAGACTGGGCATAGTGCTATGCCTGTAAATCCTAGCACTTGGGAGGCTGAAAACAGGAGGGTCTCTATGAGTTCAATTGTGTAGTGAGACCCTGTAGACCCTGTACTAAATACATTAAAAAATAAACAGTGGCAGAAGAAATAATACCAAGAAATAACAGATTTGATCACATGTAATTAAAATTTCTGCATAGATAAGGAAGCAACCAACAATGAAGAATGTAAAAATAATTTTGCCAGCTGTTCTATAGAAAGAGGATTACTCATATGTTTAGACCCATTCCCCCACAAAAAAAGACTCAATCTCAAATGGACAACTGAATTGAATAGAAACTTCTCCTAAGTACAAATGACCAATAATGAAAAAATACTGCTCATCACTAGGCATCATAGAAATACAAATTAAAAGCACACTGAGAAGTTGAGCCTATAATCCCAGCACTCCAAGGCTTAGAAATGCTGCAAGTTTGAGGCTAGCCTGGGCAATGTAATGAGTTTAAGGCCAGTCTAAGCTAACTAGCAAGGGGTTGGGGAGATAGCTCAGTAGAATAAGCGCTTGCCTGGCAAGCACAAGGGCCTGAGTTCAATCCCCAGTTCTGCAAAACAAAAACAAAAACAAAATAATAAGCTACCTAGCAAGTCCCTGTCTCAAAAAAAAAAAAAAAAGAAAGAAAAAGAAAAAAGAAAAGAACTGGGCATGGCGGCACATGCCTGTAATCCCAGCACTCAGGAGGCTAAGACAGAAGGATCACTGAGAATTTGAGATAAGCTTGAGCTACAAAGTGAGCTTAAGGCCAGTCTGAACTTCTTGGCAAAATCTTTTCACAAAAAGATGAAAAACAAAAGGAAGACAAAACTAAACAACCACAAAAGACACAGATAATCATCTTGCCCAAGACAGAATGCCTGTCATCAGAATATTAATCACAAATGCTGGTGAGGTAGGAAGGAAAGGAACTCTACTAGATTGTCAATAGCAATGTGAACTAATATATCCACTATGGAAATCAGTGTGGAGGTTTCTCAAAATACTAAAACTAGAAATTTCACTTACCCTGCTATTCTTCAAAGTGTCTTTTTGAGATTGTTAAAGCTAAAATCATCATAGGGATACATGCACACCCATGTTTATAGCAGCACAATTTGGAGCAGCTTTATCTTGGAAACAATGTATATGTCCATCAGCAGACAAATGGTTAAGGAAAGTGTGATATTTATATGTGACAGATTACTATGCTACCATAAAGAAAGGAAAACTTGAGGCATTTGTAGGTAAATGGATATGATTTGAAAACAATTTTTTTTTAAAACAATGTTAAGTGAGATAAATTAAACTGAAATATCACATGGTTTCCTCTTATATGAAAAACATGCATATGTGCAAATAAATAGTAAAATAATAGAAGAGATAAATAGAAAGTATGAAAAAGTCAAATACCTTCCCAAATTACAAATTTCACTGTTTTCAAAGTATTCCAGGGGGCCAGGGAGATAGCTCAAGCCTAGTGGTTACCTGGAAAGTGTAAGGTCCTGAGTTGGATCCCCGGTACTATCAAAAAAAAAAAAGAGGAAGAAGGAGGAGGAGGAAGAGTATTCCAATATGTATGCCAATTAGTTTCATTTACACTACTAGTTTATCTTAGTTCTTTGAACAGAAAGTTTTGTGTTACCTGCTTCTTTCTTATAGGAATGTTTTTGTAATCCCAGCACCCAGGAGACTGAAGCAAGAGGATCACCATTAGTTTGAGGCTAGCCTGGGCTACAGAAGGGAGTTGAAGGTAGTCTACACTACATTACAAGACCGTGTCTCAAAGAAAAAAATCTTTTTATGTCTTATACTCTGATGAACCACTTTGAGAATAACTAGACAGTGCAATAGCTATTTTTATTCTCTTGATTAAGAGATTCTGTTTTCTTAAAATATTTCCATTCTGAGATAGAGTCTCATTGCATTGTTTAGACTGGGATTGACTTACATCCTCCTGCCTCAGTTAGTTCTGGCTTTACAATGTGTGCTACTACACCTGTGTAGTTTTTGTTGTAAAGGATATTAATTCAGTTACTGATGAAATGAATATAAAGTTTCTTATCCGTGTTTATATCTGATTTTGATAATTATGTTTCCTAAGAAATATATAATGAAGTGTTAAGCAGTAAAGATACACCAGGTCAGGAGGAATGGTTTTTATTTAGGGTGCCAGAGATTGAACCAACCCAGGACTTCACACACGCTGGTCTTTACCTCTGAGCTTCATCCTTATCCTGGAAAAAAAAGTTTTAAAGACATATCTTCTAGTTACATGCTGTATGTGTATTGTGTGTGCCTTCTCTGGAGATTGAATCCCAGGGTTTTTGCACAGGCTACACCCCCAGGCTTTCTTTGTGATCTTTATGCTACAAAAAAAGTATATATATACACACACATATATATATATATATATATATATATATATATATATGTATATATATATATATATATACTTTTTGTATATATGTATGTATGTATGTGTATATATTTGACAGAACAATTACACATGTATAGTGCACACTGTATTCTGTTGCTTTTTTATGGATAGAAGACACATCACCACTTGTCTGGAAGAGTGCCTGCCATGCTGGTTTCTTTGACACTCCTGGATGCACTGAATAGGCATCATCAAGTGAGGTCAAGACAGTTGAAACATAGAGTCCTTAAAGCTTTTGCTAAAGGTGGGCGGCAGTTGCTAAGACTGGTAAAGCAAACTAGTAGACATTAATCAACAGCAATAGATTTTCAAAATTATTTTCACAACTTCAAAATCTGTGAAAGTGTTTCAGAATAAAATGGCCATATGTAATGTAAAACCTAATAGGAGAAAAATAAAAGACAATAAAAGATTTCATAGACTGAAATTTTACAGGCATCTCATAAAAACTATACCTATATTGGGCCACAAAGGACACATCTGAATAAATTTCCAGAAGCACAGAAACTAGGCTGTATGCACAGATTATAATGCATCAAAATTAACAAGCAAATGTAGAAATTTTCAATTTAAAAATCAAAACCATTTAGATATTTCCCATCAACTCTTTCTGTTATTTGTGTTTTGAGACAGGGTCTCAGCATGTAGTTGCTGAACTCACTATGTTGTCCAGTCTGCCCTGGAACTCATGGCAATCCTTCTGCCTCAGCCTTCTAAGTTGGGTGTGGCACCACACCCAACTCCCATCAGCTCTCTTCAAAGAGTAATTGAGCCAAAGAAATCTAAACTATATTTCTAATTTACTTAGAAAATAATGAATAAAATGATGGCATATTGCCTAAACTACTAGCAATGGAATAACCACAGCCTAAAAAATAATCAAGAATGAGTAAAGTGGCAATGAACAAACCATAGGCAGTCCTAAGAGTTAGAATAAAAACAAGGAAATAGTAGAACCCAGGAGGAAAAGATGGCTTCGTCTTTGAGTTCCCACAGTGGTTGGCCAGCTGAGGGTTGCATGTGGGGTAGAATCAGGTGCTGCATTTGAGAAGCAGGGGTGGGGGTAAAAAAATGGTATGAGGTTATATTCACCTGTAATCCCAGCACTTGGGAAGCTGAAGCAAGATTGCTGCCAGTTTTGAGGCCAGCCTGGGCAACATAGAGAGATCAAGCCCAGGTTATACTACTATCTCAATGAATAGATTCAACAAAGTGATAGTGTTTTTCCTATCGCTCAGAGTGTACTATAATTGTTTCCTATTGGCCTTTTTTTTCTCTCTTGTTTTCTTTACTCTTCCCACACTCCTCAGTTTCTACTAATCTTCTGAAAACTGTGTATTTCAGTTTTTTATTAATACATGCTTACAATATATGATGAATATATTCATTGAAGAGTTGGTATATCTTAATTTTATTTCTGTCCCCATCCCCTCATTCCTCTCCCTTCCCTCCATCTCTTGGTCTGCTTTCTATTTGCAAAAGATCTACTTCCCTGTTGCAAATCATCCATCATCTACTTCACTCATTTATTTATGCACTGAGTTTTTCATATGAGCTAAATCTGTGATAATTAAGCTTGTACATGGACTGAGGTATATTAATTTACCTACAAATGACTCATTTATCTTTATGGTTGAGTAGTGCTCCACCAAATGTAAGCACCACATTTTCTTTATCCTTTCATCTGTTAATGGACATATGGGCCACTTCTAAGATTCAACTATTTTGAGAGTAATGCTATGAGTATGGACATGTATGCATCACCATAGTACAGTGTCTTCACCTCTCTCAGGAAGGTACCTAGAGGAGGAATGATAGCTGGGTCTGATGGAATCTGGAATTTTCATTTTTTGAGGAATCTTCGTACTGATTTCCATAGTAGTGGTACTATTTCACATTGCTAGCAACAATGACGAAGGGTTCCTTTCCTGCCCCTTAGCTTTACTAGCTTTTATTTGATTTCTTGATGATAGCCATTATTTCTGAGGTAGGATGGAATCTCTAGATTATTTAAAGTTGCATTTCAGTGATAGTCAATATTGTTAAACATTTTTTCATGCATCTATTCATTTCACTTGCCCCCGACCCCACTCCCCTTTTTTAACATACTTAGCTCTTACAGGGTCTCACTACAAAGCTCGGACTCATAGTGATCCTCTTGTTTTTAGCATCCCCAGCACTGGAATTACAAGCATACTACTCCAGGCCCAGACTCTGGCGAGCTCAGCCCACCTTATGGATGGGGCTGGCATGGCATCTGTTGCAGGGTTAAACCATGGTCTCTGCACTTGTCTAAGCTTGTCTAAGCAGGCACTTTAGTCTGCTAAGCTACCTCACCGGCCCAACTTGTCCATTTCTTTGTTGGGGTGATTTATTTTGGAAGGTCTAATTTTTTTTCAGTTCCTTATACTATATATTCATGATGTTAGGTCTTTGCCCTGGAATAGCTGCCAAACACTTTTTCTGTAATATAGACTTTTTCTTCAGTTGTTTTTTTTTTCCCCCCATGTGAGCCTTATACTCTGCTTAATAAGCTAACAGTTATAAAAAAGAAGAAGAAAAAAAAATTGAGAGCTGGTGAGATAGCTTAGTAGTCTAAAGCACCTGCTTAGGCAAGCTTAGGCTGGCATAGGGGACCATGGTTTAATCCCTGGCACCACATGCAGCCCCAGCCCTGCCCCAGGGGCTAAGCCGACCAAAAAAAACAAAAAAAGAATTGTAAAGAGTCCTCTAAGATTTCACTAAGAAGCTACTGACAGGGCTGGGGAGAGACCCCATTGGTCTAAACGCCTGCATACTGCATAGTAAGCACAATGACCTGGGTTTGATCCCTTGTGCTATGCTAGCCACCAAAACTAAGCATGGTAGAGCACACCTGCAATCCCAGCATTGGGGAGGCTGAGACAGGAGGATCGCAAGTCCAAGCTGTGTAGTGAGACCCTGTACCAAATAAATATCTTTTTTATGTTTAAAAAAATAAAGCTACTGACAGCAGAGATAACTAGTAAACTGCCATTTAACTTCATGTATATACAAAAGGGAGCTTCCAGGAACTGTAAGATAGAGGGAGAATACAAAATAGCCACAGAATACAGCTTAGCCAAGTTTATAGGTCAAGTTAGTAGACAGGTCAAGTTAAGTAAAATGAAATTGTAAGAATAATAATTTATATTGGGGGAAAAGTATTTCTGACTCAGCTTTGGAAAGCTTTTTAAATCTGAATATTAAAGATATCAGATAGAATTTACTTTTGTGTTTGATTTTATGGAATTTTGGTAAAAGTTCTAAAACCTTGGATGAGAATGTATTCGGAATGTGAGAGGAATATTTGAATATATGAGAAATAGTAGAAGAGGTGTAAATTGCAGGTCAGGACTAGATGTTTTAGGCTTGGTGAACCATGGACTTTGAGATTTGTGTTGTCTCTCAAGGATTTTGCTATGTCATCCAATTTGTTGCTTCAAAGGAGATGGTGTTTATAAGGATGGATTATAATAATGGAATAATGCTGTGCATGGTGGTTCACACCTGTAAGCCCAGCACTTGGGAGTCTGAGATGGGATGGTTGTTGTGAATTTGAGGTCAGTCTCAGCTACAAAGTGAGTTGAAGGCCAGCCTAAACTGCATAGCAAGACCCTGTCTCAAAAAGACAAAAAGATAAACTGAAATAATGGAATAAAAGTGCAAGAATTTCAACCACATTGAAAGCTATGGTCATATGAACTACTATAGTAGCAACAGCAATGTGAAGTGTTTAATGATCATTGTTTAATGATGACATTGGCTGTGGGTGAGAAAGAATCAAGGATGACTTTTTTTTTTTTTTTTTTTTTTTTTTTGCCCCAGTCACTGCAGGCATACCATCCGTGCTAGCCCTTGTCTGTGGGGGCAGGAGTTGCTTCCTGGAGGTTATTTTGAGGCAAAGACATTAGATACTGCAGACATCCTGCAAAGATGAAAGGGACTTGAATCTGGGCAGAGAGTATTAGTAGGGAGAGACATTCTGAGGACACAGACCTGGGAAGCATCTAGGAGATACAAGTTGGCATTTCAGAGAAGAGGTTATTTACTAAGATTGAACACAGATTGATCTTTTCTCCAGTAAACCCACTTCTTCATACAAACCCTAGAACAGGAACATTGTGTGATCCCCATTTCAGTTGTGTTGTGTTGTGTTGTTCTGCTCTTTGGGACAAACTGTTACCTAGGTGGGCCTTGAACTCAGGTTTCTTCTACCTCTATGTGCAAGAGGCTGGGGTTATAGGTGGGCACCACTGTGTCTGGCTTAAGACCTTTTTATTTTTGTATTTTTCCTAGCACTGAGAATGTTTCCTACATTTTTAAAAGGATTATAAAGAGGGAAGCAGGAATATGCAATAGAAACTATGTGTGCCCCTCAAAACCTAGGACATTTACTACCCAGTCCTTTACAAAGAAGTTCACCAATCATTAGACAGCCTGTGTCAGCCTTGGAAAACTTGTGTGAAATGACAGAGCTGCTGAATCACTCTCTGAATCAGCTCTGGGAGGCTGCTTTAAACATGCTGTCAAGGCAGCTGAGGTGCAAGACCTACAAATCTTCCATCCCTGCACCAGAGTATGAAGTGATTAAAATAGCACTGCACAAGAGAACCCAGCGGTTATATAAATTATGATTAATACAATGGGATATTCTAGATATTAAGGGCATGTTTAAAATGCATAGTCCCTGTGTCTCCTCGGTTAAGACTTGACCTATCCAAGCCTGTTTCCTCATGTGTAATGTGGGCATCAATAGCTACTTAATCAGGTTATTGTGAGGCTTAAATGATTGCATAAATAATCTTAACTAGTACATATGTATCATTTAAAAGGCACTCTACTTGTAACAATGCTTCAAGGAAAACTAGCTCTGGTTCATTTAGTAAAAATGATAGTTAACGAAACTATTAAGCAATCTAAAGTTTGTAGATTTTGGCAGCCCAAATCTTGCCCTTGCTTCTCTAAATCTGTTTTTAACATTTGTAAAACATGTTGAATTGTCCTTATTGGATTGTGAAGAAAACTGTTGAAATGTGCTCACATCATACTGGTATTACAACTAATAAAACTGTTGTCTTTTCTTTTCCATGACCTTCCGTTTTATGTTACCATTTGTTTAACCCTTCATTCCAAACCTCTGCAATTTTGATATGCTCTGAAAATACTTCTAGGCCTAAAGGACAAAGTCATCTTTGCTAAGGTTTGTGTTTTCCTACAAATCAATGTCAGGAGCCAGAATAGTGTAACTCTGGCATGCAGGTCGCTCATTGTGCGTTTGGCCAGACGAGGTACCTAGGGTCATTTGAAGCATCAGCTGTCCTCTGTCCATGAAGCCATGTTGTGGCTTTCCTGCAGCCAGGGCCAAGCTATGACAGGCCCAGGATGCACAGTACTGTGAAAGATTCAGATGACCTGATCCCCTGTGCCTCAGGATGGATTACAAAAGCAAAGGTGAAGGCCCTAGCTGCGGGAGCCGCGCTGGGCACTTTTGCACACCTAGCACAGCGCCATCGCTGACCCTACGAACGCTCACGGAGGCCGGCGGAACGCCGCAACGCAGAGGCCCGGCGCCGCCTGGGCGGGGCGGGAGCGGCCGTCCCTGTGACGTCAGATCAGCGCACTCGCGGGCCGCAGCCGGGTTCTGGCTCCCGGCTTTCCGGCGCTAGCGTCTGCGAGCGTACTGCGCGTGCTCTGCGCAGGGAAGCAAAGAGGTTGGATCCAGAGCTCAAAGGAGATGCGTGATTGGCTGATGCTGTGCTGGGGGGTTCCCTGGCCCTTTCGGCAGGGGTAAAACAATAAGGGGGCGGTGGCCAAGGGGGCGGGACGTCCGTGTTCCTGTTCGGTGGCCGCAGCGCCGGGCGCTCGTGGAGGGGTGGTTGTGCGCGAAAGGTGCTCACAGCTCTGCATCTTCAGAGCCTTTAGGTTTGTTCTGAGGAAGAGGCAGTGAACAAGGAAAAGCTGCGGCGGCCTGTCCTCAGCGACTCCTTTGGCTGCTCCCCGCACAACGCACCCGCCGCCGTTTGTTGGCTGGAGGTGTGTACGGGGGCGACCGGGAAGGCCCGTGTGGTGGCCGGTAGGGGACATTACGTGCTCGCCCGCAGCAACCGTCCGGCGCATAAGCACGGAGACTGAGGGGCTGCAGCGAGAGACCGGCTTCCTTCGCCGAGTGTTCGTGGAAAAGCTGAGCCTGCCCTCCAAGGTGAGGGGCGGGAGGCGGGTGCGCGCAGGCTGGGCGAAGGGTTCAAGGCTCTAGTGAGCCTGGGGCAAGAGAGGACGGATGGCCCAGGGAGGTCCTTGGGGCGTGGGGGGCGCGGAGGGAGACTCTTCGGGTCTGGTGCGTTTTCGGCTCGGCTTCCACAGGGACGCTATCGCCGCCCCGCCCGTGGGGGAGGGGAGCTCGGCAGGAGCGACGCGGATGCGAAAGTCGCGGCCTCCGGGCACCATTTCTGCACCGGAAACCGGATCCGAGGCCGCAGCGTCGGCCGGCACCCGGGTCCCGGCGCCTTCACGTCTCACCTCCTCCACGTCCACCCCCGGCTTAACGGCAGAGCTGTCCGATTTGGGTTAAACCTGTGTCTTCTTAGCCTCAAGGCAGCAGGTCCCTCCCTGTCCCAGGAACGAGGCTTAGGGGCTTTGTGGAATGGTTTCTCTACCTCTGCTTTCTTGCGGGAGAGGAAAACGGAGAGGAGCGTGAGCTTTCCTAGATTGTGTACAATTTGACAGTCAGATCTGATCGGATTTTCCCTGAGTTTTTAAAAGCTAATTTTTTAAGGTGGCCCTGTGCTGCTTTGGACGAATACAGATTTGCACCTACATTTTTCCACATTAATCACCTCCGCACCCTGGTATAATCAGCATTTTAGTGGATTTTGGATAGAGGTAGCTTTACCCTTTTAAAAAACGAAAGCAAAATTCAAGCACTTGAGCTAGAATACCTCAGTTGTCCCCATTTTCTGTATGATATTGTTACTAATGAATCAAGACACTCAAGTATTTTTAAGGTTCAGGATCCTTGTGCTGTTTTTCAAACGTTAGCATTGCCCTACCTGGATCTAGGAGCCATTAACTGCAGCTGGAGTAGACGATGATGATGATCTTTGCCCACTCCATATTTGGCAGTTAATATAGCCTTGGGCCTGAGAATAAACTTTCGGAGTAAACACTTGGCCGCACCTAATCTGGTGGTCTTTTTATTACTCAAGATTTCTGTTCTGAAAAAACTGGCAATTCCATTTGCAAGTAGGGCTAAATTGAATGTTGTTTCTTTGGTGCTATTACCTTTTTTTTTCGTATTTCTAGGATTAGTCCAGTGTGTTCTTGCATTGTGATTTAATCTCTACAGGTTTAGTTTGGAAAAATTATTAAGGATTTTATAGGAATGATTCCTGCTTAGAGCTGTCGGAATTCCCTGAGTGCCGCAGAATATCTGTGCAGCAGATGGGACCAAAAGTGCTAGTTGAAGAAGAAAGTCATTGGTAACTTAATGGACATCTTGACTGACTTGAGTGTTCAGCAGTTGAATTGTCAGTGAGCAGCTTCTTGTTTGAACAAAGTTTTGATGAGAGACAAAGTTTCAGTATCAATTACTGGAAATTCATACTGTTTTTAGATCTTAACAGCTCATGCATTATTATTCCTGTTTGTAACCCATTATGAGAATTAAGGATCATTTCCCTGGTTGCTTCAAAGACTTTTCCACATATGTTGAGGGGGTATATATATAGTGAAACAAACTTAAGAATTGTTTCAAACATGTTCTAGTTACTCTATTGGAATACACTTGTTTAATATGTAGTAAGTAAATAGATTCTTCCAGTATTGCTTGCAATAGAATCAGCTTTTTGTACTTCACTTATTTTTGTCTTGTGCTGCCTTGGTGTTTTATCCTGTTTTGATACCTAGCACATATATAGTGAATGATGTTTGTACTTCTGTTGAGTTAATATCACATTATATTGCTTTGCCTTGTACTATACCCAGTGTTTCAAATAAGCTAAAAGTTAGACTTTTAAAGTTGATTTCGTCTAATCTTGGTTCTCTTAACTTCTCTTCCAAAGAGTTTCTTGATTAAATGTACTAATGAAGACATCACTAGAGGCAGGAGGCTCAATTTCAGATTCTTAAAACTACAACCCTGGAACTTTAATCTCTGTCCTCGAGTTCTAAATACATTTTCTTTTCTGAAATGACGCTAATGTATCTATTTCAATGAGATAAAGAAACAGGTTATTTTTTAGATTTTTAAAGCATATTATAAATGTATGCTTTTTATTTTTGTGGAGCAGCTCTTCTGTGTGCCTGGGCAAGGACCCCAAAAGAGAGGGAGACTCTGTGACCCATTTTGTTTACTGAGTTGTCCAGGCTGGTTTCCACCTCCTGGCTCAAGGAGTCCTACAAAGTCAGCTTCCTGAGAAGCTGTATGCACTAGCTAGGGCACAGGATTTCATTTCCATGTGTTAATGAATGATTTGACACTTCAGTAGTTTCTGGGCTGGGAGATAACACTCAGTGGCTTAAGTACCTGCCTGGCAAGTAGAAGAGCCTGAGTTTGATCCCTTGATTCCCTGCTCCCCCGCAAAAAAATCAAAACAATACTTTGTGAACTTTACAACTTGACAACTTACTTGAATTGCCTGGGAGAGGAGGGCCTTAAGTCCTGGCTTCACTTTATTTCTGTCACCATTCCTCAGTTTGATTTATGAAACTTTCAACACGTTGGTAGTCACTGCTCCACAAAGATAAGAGTACCACTGTGATTGTTACTTTAGACAGAGACCATCAGAAGTTAGGGAAACTTACAGTATTGATATAGGATGTAAGTTGAAAATGAATGTGGCTCCATGAGAATGGTCCTTGGGCTGATTAATGTGAGTGCTCTCTCTCTAGGACAAATGGGGAAAGCCTCCCTAGTGGAGAAACTGGGTCCTAGCACAAGCATATTCTTTGAAACCATGCTTTCTGGTAAAGAGAACTGCAACCTGTTACTGGAAGTACTAGAAGATACAGAAATGACTGTGCTTTGGGGGAGTGGAACTGGGAATTGAACCCAGCTATATACCAGCCTATGCACATCCCCCTTAGATCTTGAGATCGGACCTCACTAGATTGCCCACACTGTTTCTGAACTTGCAATCCTCTTGTATCACTGTAGCTAGGATTAGAGGTATATGCCACTAGGATAACCTGGCTTTTTAATAAGAAAATGTGATTTTTAAAACTTAGTCCTCATTTCAGCCATTTTCTCCAAGCATTGAAATAGACAGCAAAGAACATGTGCTGAGTGAATTTTTTTTACTATTTGTTTTGATGCTGTAAATTTGAATGTCCCTTTCCCAGAGTACTTGGAGCTACAAGCATTCAGATTTCGGGGTTTTTGGACTTTGCGATATATGCATAGGTTTTACTAGCTGAGCATCTTCAATCTCAGAGTTGGAAAGCTCACAAATCTAAAACTTTTAGGTTGTAGTGCATATGACCAGGTATTTGAAGTTATAGCTAACCATTTTATCATTATATAGTAATGGACAAATCCTTTTTAATCAGAACACAAAGATGATTCTATCTCAGAAATTAATGATAATTGGCAGAATACAAAATTACTTTGCTTGAACCATTTGTCTTTTTTATCATAAAACATTCTGATAGGTATTGTACTATTTACAAACCATTTAATTTTATTCATTGGTCTACATTATGTATATTCCCTTATGTTAGTGAACTAATTTTTTAATTGTAAATTTTACATTTTTTCAATGTTTTTTTACGTGGTGCTATAGTCTTTGATACTATTTGAATGACTGCATATAAAACATCAAAGATATTTCACAATTTATCATTTGGAAACATTGAAGTTGGAGAGTGCTTTGAATCTAGGCAGTTTTTCTTTGATTACTGTTTTCTACATAGCTGACTTTTGTCTTGCTATCTTATTTAGGCTTGTTTTGAAATAATATACCCCAGGCTGGCTTTGAACTCAATGTAATCTTTCAGCCTCAGCCCCCTCCAAGTGCTAGGATTATAGCAATTTCATTTTAAACTTAACCAAGGTGCTCATTTTAGCTTTCTAGATTTTAATCATCATATGATTGGTAATACTTTAGCACATGCAGGCTTTTGCCATTGAGCCACATTTTTTTCAGCACTGTTGTCATTAATGTAGGCGTAATAGCAGTAAATATATTTTAGATGTGCTGCCCATAGTAGTACTGAGTTTTCACATTCCCTCCCCAGTAGGAATGGAACCCAGAGCTTCAACCATGTGTTCTATCACTGAGTTATATCCCAGGTCCAGACCTTTTCTTCTAGAGTTGTATTTGCTAACCATAAACATGAATCTAGTAATTATCAGAAACTGGTTTAAAATTTGAAGATCTTAGAATGTACAGTATTAATACATGCGTTCTGTCATGTTGAGACAATGCAGTAAGAATTTATGCAGATTCTACCAAGTTTCAGTGACTCAGATTTGTTTTAATCATGCCTTTTATCAAAAATGAAATTTGTGTTTTTGTTCTATAGTTTGTGCTTATTGGTTAACTTTGGATATTGTCCACATATAATTCTGAACCATGTTGTATATTTTTTAAAGAATGCATAGTATATAATTAATTTAAGTAAAACTGCTGGTGCTTGTACTTCTAGTGCTCTGAGAGGCTAAAGGAGAAGGATGTCAAGTTTGAGCCCAGCTTGCACGAGAGACCTTTTATTTTGAGACCTAGATCTTGCCTCAAAATAAAAAAGGGTTAGGATATAGTTCAGTGCAGTGGTCTTGGGTTCATTCCTAAGTACTACCCCATAAAATACCCCAAAACCTTCTAAATTACAGTGTCAAATGGGTTATAGTGAGCTATATTTCCACCGGAACTATACATGAAAGAACCTGTTTCCCCACACACACTCTTGATGGTAATGGATATTACCATTTTCGTTTTTCTTAAATCTGCTAAGTAGAATATATCTTTAAATAATTTTTTTTTAACCTGTGAATACAGATGACAGAGTACTACGTTTTTCAGATTACAGGTTTTTCTTTAAATAGTTAATATGCAGTGGATTACCCATAAATGCTTATGAAGTGATTGACATAATGAAGTTAAAAGTGTACTTACTAAACTTTCAAACTGAAGTACAGTGATGAATTCTATAAATTGCTCTTGTGCACAGTAGTATGCCTGGGCAGAGACGTATATAGTCAAGTACACCACCAAAATCAAACACTCCCGTCACCCCAGAAGTTCTCTCAGCCTCCAGTCCTTAACTTTCCTATCATCTCCAACTCCTCACCTGATTCTCTTACACAGTTTCTTGCCAGTAGAATTCTGTTGGGTTAGCCTTTTGTGTCTGTTGTCTTCAGCTTACAGTATTGGTTTTGAAATTAGTTACAAGTATCCATTGTTTCATTGTGATGCAGTGCTTTACTGATTTAGTATCAGTTGTTTATTCACCTGATTAATGGATAGTTGGATTTTCCCAGTTTGGGAATGTTTATTAATAAGCTACCATAAACACTGTGAAGGTTTCTGTATACAGTGATTTCATTTGTCCTGGGTAAATACATTAGTGTGGGATTCCTGGACAGTGTCAGTTGTGGTTAATTTTATAGGAAACCACTATACTGTTTTTCAAAGCTCCCCCCCCCCCCAATAGCTATTCTCCATTCTTGGCAGTTATTCATGGTTTTAGATTTTTCATGTTAGCCATTATTATAGGTAGCTGTATTATGTCATTGTGGTTTTACTACCTTTTTATGATTAAGAGATTTTATCAAAAAATACAGTGACTTTTTCAAAGCTCACTATAGTAAAGACATACTAACACTAATCCTTTTCAGAGTACTCCCCCACACACATACACACCTGTTTTTGTGTTTGGGGGGCTTTTAAAATCATTTATTTATTTGATGCAGGGTCTCACTATACAGCTTGGATTTGTAGTAATCTTCTTGTCTCAGCCTCTGCAGCACTTGGAATTACAGGCATGCGCCACCACACCCAGTTGGGTTTCTGAGCCAGCACAGCGTACCCAGGGTTCCAGGGTGGGCATGGCATGTGATACTGGGGATCAAACCTAGGTCCTTGTGCTTGTCAGGCAGGTGCTTAGACCACTAAGCTATCTCCCTAGTACCAACACACACACTTTGGACACAGATTTTTGCTGCTTTCTGAAGTAATTTTAAAAGCCTCTTAAGTTGTGCTGTCATGTCTACCTTGATGTTCTGAATGGATTAAAAAACATTTACTTTGTACAGTCATTTGATTTTGGTGTAGATCCTGATGGAATGAATGAAACAGATAAGGCTACAACATAATGTTTTCATGTACCTGCCTCACTGTTCAGCGTATATTGTAGCATACCTCTTAAACACACAGAAGAGATTTTCCAGGACTGCTTCAGACAGTGGCAAGAATGATAGGATAAGTGTTTCCATAGTCAGTTGTAATTTTCTTGGTAAGTTAAGAGAGCCCTTTATAGGGGGCCAGTGAGATAGCTCAGCAGTCTAAAGCACCTGCTTAGGCAAGCTGAGGCAACCACAGGGATGGCGGTTCAATCCCTGTCACCACATGCTGCGTCAGCAGCGCAGGCTGAGCTGACCATTACATACATAGATACGCACAATTTTTTTAAAAAGAGAGCCCTTTGTGTATTCTTTATAAGATCTCTGTCCTGGGTAAATATATTGGTGTATAAGATTTCTGTTATTTAAATCTTTCAAGTTTTGTCTTCTATTTTGTTAGTAACACCTTCAAATGAGCAGAAATTTTAAATTTGATAAAATCCAACTCAAGGATTTTGGTCCTCTTTTTTCTTGTATGTATGCTTTTTATGTCTTATCTGAAATCTTCACACATAGTCACAATGTTTTTCTTGTGTTTCCTTCACAAGCCTAGAGTTTGAGATTTTACAGTGATTCTGTGTTACATTTCCAGTTAATTTTAATACACATTAGTCAGACTTCTTATTTACTTGCTTTTAACATGTGAGTGTCAGGTATTCCAGAATAATTTTCTTGAGAGAATGCAATGAGTTACTTGGGTAGCTTTAGGGACATAATCAACTCTGCATTTGTGTATATGTGGGTGCATATTGTATGCCAAATTTCTTAAAATTCTTCATCTCTAAAAGATCTTAAAGTTATTTGTGCTATCCTGCACTTGCTGTTAATTTCAAGATTTTCTATTCTAATTTAATATTACAGTAATAAAGTTTCATGTAAATGTGTACATACATCTTCCATATAACTAGCACAGAAGCATAAAATAAGGTGGACTTCAAAAACATTTTGAATTGCATGATTTTGTTTAGTAATCAGCGTTTCCATGAGAACTTCATTGTGTACTCTGATATTTTAATAGATTATTTCTGTCTTCAGAGTGGTTATTGGGGGGGTCATTTGTTTGAGGGGAGTTTTTATTGGTTGATTGGTTTTGCTATGATACTGCACTATCAAATACAGGGTCTCACACTGCACTAGGAAAGTGCTGTACCAGTGAGCTATACCCCAAACCCCATTTCTGTCTTCTGAAGATGTCTTCAGTAGCAGATCGATAAAATTTTGTCTAACCCTTTACATGCAAGGTAGTTGTAGAAAGTTCAAGAAAAAAGTCTTCTGACGATCTCCTAAGAGTGTAGTAGTGCTTTTTTGAGAGGAAAATGGTCACACTGGACATTAGAAAGCAGGAGAGAAGAAAAGGTGTTATTTAATGTCTATGGTACCTGAAAAGAGAAAGGGATGATTGTATCTTAACCTTGAGGAGCTAGCTCGTAAAGCAAGTATACTTGGAATAAGCCTTGGAGTAGGTTTGTTTTTAATGTCCTGAGACAACTGTTTAGCAGCTATGGTGTAGAAGATTCAGTTCTTATTTCCTGTGTGGCAGATTTTTATTCCTCTTCTGATTCAAGTAGTACAATCTTCGTGGTAGGCTTTTAATAGTTATACAATTATTAAGATGTTAAGAACTTGAAAATTTTATTTTATTTTATTTTATTTTTATGTATGTACTTGGTACAGGGTCTTGCTATGCACCTCAGACTCATAATGATCTTTCTGTTTCAGCCTCCTCAGTGCTGGGATTATAGGTGTTCACCACCATGCCCAGTGTTGGTGGCTGGCATGGCATACCCAGGCTGGCACCAGCATGGTATCTCATACCTGGATTGAGCCCAGGTCTTAGCACTTGCAAGGCAGACACTTAGACTGCTGAGCTACCACCTTAGCCCTAGGACCTTAATTTTTTTAGGCAGCAGAGCATGTCTTATCACTAGTTTTTTTCTTACAGTGTCTGGCACATAATTATTAGGCATTGGAAAGTGGAGTGTATTCTTTTTTTATTTTTAAGAATTTTATTTATTTATTTATTTATTTATTTATTTCTTGTTTCAGAACCTTTGTTTGTTTATTCACTCATTTTTATGGCCAGCTCAGCCTGCCCCGAGGGCAGGGCTGACGCAGCATGTGGTGCTGGGGATTGAACCTGTGGTCCCTGAAGCTGCCCAAGCTTTCCCAAGCAGGCACTTTAGACCACTGAGCCATCCTGCTTGGCCCCTGGAATGTATTCTTGTTCCATTCACTCAGCGTTAGACTTTCTAAAATTCTGAGTCATTTAAATAAAGGGAAAAGATAAAATGATCTGTAATTATTGTGTAATTAATTTTTTTTTTTCAGGACTGAGGATTGAACTTAGGTCCTTGTGTTTGTCAGGCAAGCACTTATTCTACTGAGCTATTTCCCCAGCCCCTTATTGTGTAATTAATTAAAGCACCTTCTTACCAGCATTTTATTTTATCTCCGTGCCTTAAAAAGTCTGCATAGCTTATTATATACTTTCTCTTTCCCCATTTATGGGTTCACTTTTCATGTTTGCTCTGTTGAGTTAGTTGCGCTACATAATAATTTACAGAATAAGGATAAATTCATAGTTATCCCAGTATCTTCCTTATCTTCAGGTGGAATCAGGCTTACTTGCTTTAGTGATTGTATATGGTTGGCTAGCAATTTGATAACAAACTTCATTACTAAAATTTTTTAGTGTATCCACTTCTAACAATCTTGATTATTATTTATCTTTTCTCAGTGCTAGAAATTGAGAAGGAACAAAGATAGTAGATGAGTGTGCTCTTAAACCAGGTGTTGTGGCACACATCTATAATTTCAGCATTTAGGAGCCTGGGACAAGAGGATCATCAAGAACTTAAGGTCAACTTGAGACAACAGAGTACATACTAAGACAAAAAGTTCATTAGCGTTGTTAACCTATGTTGTTGAGAGGTATCTCAAATGGCAGTGTCAAATGGCAGTCATTTTCTGTATTAACTTTTTTAAGGCAATGTAAGATTTTATATAAGCACTTAGGCAGATTGGGAAATGTATATAGCTTGAGTTTGAGTTTTAAGAGGTTAGTTGTTTAAAGAAGAGTCAAGGAACCTAGTGGAACATGATCTAGTTGAATTAGAAGTGACTGGAATGATGTGGAGCTATACAGTCTTCTCTGTGTGTTACCATAGTTGGTGCCTGGTGTTTGTGAAAAGCAGTATCATACTTAATATTACACTATTGTGGGCCATGTTTGGCTTTAAAGTTTATTGGTTTTTAAAGGAACCTATATTGGAATTTGTTAACTAGAAATTTAACATACATTGTGATTTGCCCAATAGACAACAGTTAGCAGTTATTTTTTACTTTATGGGGGCTATGAGCATAAATTAAATGATCAAAAGTTATGTGTTAATTTTCCTTGGGACAGAGGGAAATATATATGGCTGGAACTTACGTCCTGCTGTTACTACTTTTTAGTAAATGAGTTCTCTTTATTCCTGTTCATTTTTCTAGATATAAGTAAAAGATTTATCTCATACGACTTAAAAAGACAGCTTTATAATAGCTGTTATTCTTGTGCTTCTCCCCCAGTGTTTGACCCTGTGCAGCAAAGAAATGGTTATGGAGAAGCCCAGCCCGCTGCTGGTGGGGCGGGAGTTCGTGAGGCAGTATTATACTTTGCTGAATAAAGCGCCAGAATACTTACACAGGTGAGTTTGACATTGATCATTGAGTGCTTTTATTTAGCTTTATTTTATTCTTTTGTTATGTCTGTATGTTTTACATTTCCCATCTTATAACTTAATGGTTTGGTTTGGTTTGGTTTGGTTTCAGTACTGGGGATTAAGCTTGGAACCTTCTGCTTGCCAGGCTGGTGCTTATGCCACTAAGCTATATTCCTAGTCCTTGAATATTTTTGTAAACATCTTTATACTGTATCCAATACTTTCAACCATATGATGGCTAAACCAGTATTTTTTTGTGAAGTTTTTGACAGCTGAGTACAGTGAGAGAAATACATTTCCTAGTACATAACACATGTTCATGTTTATATATACATATTTTTAATATACACTGGTATTGTATATTTCATTTTTATAAGCTGGCCATGGTGACACATGCGTGTAATTGTAACAAAGCCTGGGAACTTAGACCCTGTCAGAAAGTAAGTGGCAGATGCTAGGGATGCAGTTCAGTACAAAAGCTCTGGGTTCAGTTTCTAGTACTACAAAAAACTGGTAGGATGTAATCATGTGATCAAGTGGTAGGTTCCCAATATGCAGTTAGAAACAACTGGCTTACAGGCAGGAATGGTGAAACATGCTTATATTTAATCCTAGCTACTTGGGAGGTAGACTGGGAGAATCACAAGTCCAAAGCTAGCCTGGGCAAGTTGCAAGACTCTGCCTGTAAATTAAAAAAGAAAAAGAAAGAAAGAAAGAGAGGGGAGGGAAGGGGAGAATAGAAGAGAGAAGAGAGGAGGAGAGATGAGAGATGAGATCTGAGGAAGTAGCTTCAGTCCTCTCTGGATAATCCCTAGTATACCAAGGCAGAGAAACTCATGGTTCAGATCATCTTTTTAAATTCTCACAGTGTTGGAAAATGAATGTGTGATACATATATGCCTGAGAAAATTTATATTTCTTGTAATGTAAAGTTTAGAATTATATTAATTTCAGAGTACTAACAGCAACAATAACATTGTTTACAACTTTGGCAGATATACATACTTACGATTGGTCAAGGGTTCCCCCCCCCACAGAGGTTGAAATGAGCTTAAGTTTATATTGTAAGCAGTTCTTAGTAGTTTTCTTCCTCTGAGTATATCTTAAGTATAGAAGAAAAGTATATAGTTCTTTAAGAAGCATTTTTGTTGTTATAGAACACACCGGCTATGTTAAGGATGGATACTGTATATAACTGCAGCTTCGTCTGAGGAATGTTGTTTAAAAGACTTAAATTCCTGTATCTGGTGACATTTTTTTTTCCCTCCCCCGGTGGTCTTCTAAAAATTAGGCATTCTAGAAGATTTTGCGGTTTCTCTGATACTATTAAACCTATATAGTATATTGTCTTAATCCCAGAGGCATTTTTTTTTATGTTCATTATTTGGTATGCATTGATGAAAACATACCTCTGTTATCTCAAGGAATTGTTAGTGCAATCTTACAAAATAAAGCTACTGCTATTATTACACTTTGCATATTAGACAACTGTGGCTAGAAATTCAGGAAGATTATAAGATCACTCACAAGCTGTCTGGAGCCAGTATTCAGGCATAATTTAGGCTGTATAGTCTTAACTGTTCTTGAGTATAGTGTATCTGAAAAATGTAAGTAACACAGTTCTACTCCCTAGAAACCAGATCTCATGATGGAAAGCTGTGTTGTTCTAATCATGAGAATAGAAATGTACTCGTTTAGAGCATATGTGAAAGAGTTGGAGAGATAAAAGCAATAGTGTCTTAGTTACTCTGCTCTCATTGCTGGGACAAATACCCAACACCCAAAATGAAGGAAGGAGAGGTTTATTCAGCTCACAGTTACTGGAGGTTTCCGTCTATACTCGGCTGGCTCCAAGGCTGAGTGGAACAAGGCAGGAAGCATCCAGTTCATGGTGGTGCCATAGCAACAAATGGTGACAAAGGCAACCAACCAACCAGGACAACAGAGAGTCTGTTTATTGGTCTCTCTTATAATATATTCAGGCTATTGCCCCAGGCTGGGGAAGGTACACATAACCATAATCCCAGCAGTGCTAAAATCCATAATCCCAGCAGTACTAAAACACATAACCCCAGTGTTAGTCTCAAACTCTAGAAGGCTCTGCCCCGTGACTACATGGGACTTGGAGGGTACTACTAGACACAAACCATAACAAGTAGGGTCTTTCGGTATCTCAGATTGGGGATTTTCACAATATGAGTGCAATATTAATGACAAAAAGAGCTAAAAGTTTATGTCATGATTTTTAGTAACAGCATAGGCTTGTTTTATTATAATCTTATTTAACCACTTGCCATCTTAATGAAAATTTAGTTAGAAACTTCAGTAGTATAAACAGTATGGTAATAACTTTCTTGAGACACGCATTTTTGTGTACCTAATACTGATACATTTTATATATATATATATATATGTATATATATATATATATATGTATATATATATATAGATATAGATATATATATTTTTTTTTTTTTTTCTTGTTTCAGAACTTTTGTTTGTTTATTTATCTTTATGGCCTGCTTAGCCTGCCCTGAGGGCAGGGCTGGTGCAGCATGTGGTGCCGGGAATCAAACCGCAGTCCCTGCAGCCACCCAAGCTTTCCTAAGCAGGCGCTTTATACCAGTGAGCCATCCCGCCGGGCCTGATACATTATATATTTTTAAGTTTCTTGTATGATTAAATTATATCAAAGATAGGATCATTTCTACAGCTTTTCATATACACACACTTAGGAAAAATGCCAGTTTATAGCCTTCCAGAAATGCATGAAAAAATATGTACATTTAGAAATAGAGGGGAGTACTTAAAAGCATGGACTCTGAGCTAGTGACTGAATTTTGTCTTAACTAACCTATTTAATAGTACCTCTTCTGGACCTCAGTTTACTCTTTAAAAAAAAACATGGTCTCACCATGAAGCTTAAGCAGCTTCTAACTCACTAATGTAGCCCAGGAAGGCCTTGAACTTACATATCTTCCTGCTTCAGCCTGCCGTTGCTGGAACTATAGATATACTCCACTCTACCACATCATTTTGTATAAAAAAGTTCACTTTGTATTTTTGATAACCTTAATTTATTTTTTTATTTTTTTAAGTGTGTTTAGTACAGGGTTTCTCTACATAGCTTCTCCTGTTTTCAGCCTGCCAAGTGCTGGGAGTAGAGGCATGCCCCACCACGCCCAGTCTGGATTGCCTTCTCAGCTTGCCCCAGGGGTGGGGCCAACACTGCATGTCAGGGATCCTTGTGCTGTGCCTAAGCAGGTGCTTTAGTTCACTGAACTATCTGACTAGCCCAATTTAGAAAGACATCAATTATTACTGCTTTGTATAGTGTCAAGAGAACATCTGAATTGCCATGTACTTAAGATTAAGGGCAGCATAAAAATATTAATGAGAAATTTGAGGTTTAGAGGAAGTTTATTGTTGTTTCCTGAGTCACACTTTGTGGTTCAGGCTAGCCTTGAACAAATGATGATCCCATTACCTCAGCCTCCCAAGTACTAAGATTATAGATGTTCATGCCTGGATTAGTGAGAAGTTTGATGCTGAAGTAACTGTAATTTTTTTTAACTTGTCTGAATTATTTCAGTTATTTTACATTGAAACTTTTAATGTAAGCCTTTAGAATTAATAATCATTTGACCAGGCATGATGACACACATCTGTAACTCCAGCACTACAGAGCTGAGGCAGGAGAATCACTTTGAGTTGGAGGCCAATCTAGGTTACATGTGATTTGAGACCAGCCTGAACTACATATATAACAAGATTGTGTCTCAACAGCAACAACAAAAAAAGAATTAGTAGTTTGGAGCTCTGAGAGTAAACAGAGCTTTGATCCTGAGAGAAATCTAAGTCAGTGAGCTTTTGTATCTAAAGAAAGAAAAGTGTTTTTACCAAAGAAGAAGCCATCTGTATTTAGGATGTACTTTATCTCATTCTTCCATTTCACAAAATAAAGATACGATGTGAATTAGATGTGAGTAGCTAATGGTCACCTACTTATTGTGTCAGATAAACTAAGCATCATTGTATGTGTTACTTATTGAATCCACAGAAAATCCTATGGAATCCATCGGAGAACCTATAGCGGTAGTTACTGGACCTGTTTTATTATCAAGAGAAGTGAATCTATGGATTAAAAGTAACTTGCCCAAGATTATGTCTAATTAGTAACAGATATATTTGGAGCCTAGTTTCATTTGTAACACCACAGCTATTGCTTCTTAGACTTTTTGCCCAGTTCATTGACAATATATAATTCCAAATGACTTTGTAGGTTTTATGGCAGGAATTCTTCCTATGTTCATGGAGGAGTAGATGCTAATGGAAAGCCCCAGGAAGCTGTTTATGGCCAAAATGTAAGTTATTCATGTTTTAAATGTTTAAGTATTTTGGTGTTAAGAGGTTTTGCAAATATTTTTATTAATGAAAACCATAACCATGAGAGATACAGTACATTATTTTCAAAGTAGTTGTTCAGTGTAAGACATAGGTAAGATTCTCTGAAAAGAAAATTGATAATAGCACAACTATAGAAATTTCAAAAATACCCTGCTTGTGCTCATGAATTTCTTCAGTATGATCGATCATTAGAAACTCACAAGAATGAGTTTCAGTAGTAGTTAAATGTGGTTCAAATGCTCAAACGTTGATTTTGTATGAAAAATGGTGTTATACTGGGGTGGCAAACACAGGAGAAAATGACGTGCTGCATAACCTTGGCTTGCAATACAATGTATGGACTTTCTATAATTGTGGGCCTAACCGTATGTCACAGGACTGCACGGAAATATATATATTCTTTATGACTTACAGGAAGGAAGAACTTTGTAAAGGATGTGGAACTTGAGTTAGACTCCAGGATTTGGCCTTAACAAAGAAATTGGAAGTAGAAACATAGACCAGTAAGCATCATAATAAAGTAAAATTAGGTGTGAATAAGCAGTCAGTACAGTTTATGAGACTAGCTAAATTATTACCCAACTGTAAGAGAAAGGAGTATAAAGCCAGATGATCCAGATGATTGCAATGTTGGAGGGCCTTGTTTATTTTCTGCATAAGTGGATATGTTGAACATGGGGGAGTAACTCAGAGCAGGAAAATTACGGAGTTAACATTTCAAGAGTTGTGAGGAAGTTAACAAGGGTGTAGGTATCAGTACTATTCAGGTAGTGCAGAATCAAGACTTTTGTGCTTCCTTTTCCTGTATAGGATATACACCACAAAGTGTTGTCTCTGAACTTCAGTGAATGCCACACAAAGATCCGCCATGTGGATGCACATGCTACCTTGAGTGATGGAGTCGTTGTCCAAGTCATGGGCTTGCTGTCTAACAGCGGGCAGCCAGAACGGAAATTCATGCAGACCTTTGTTTTGGCTCCAGAAGTAAGTTTACATTTCACTTACATGATTAAATTTGGTTGCTAGTAGTTTGTTGAACTAAGAGTTTCTTCTGATAGGTTTGGATTTACATGCTACTATTTTTGAGACATTTCATTGGACCTATTAAAATAATTTATATGACCTTATGTAGTGCTGAACTATTTGTAATTAAAAATTAGAGGTGACAATATGTAGATTATTAATATTATAGAAATAATACAAAAATTATTCTGTATTTAAAAGGTAGCTAATACTCTAGAAAAAGGAAAAGTTGTGTTTATGAATTTCTTGGGCTCTGTTATTCTCTAGGTGATATTAGTTTACTTTATGTTAAAAATAGCACATTTAGCTTTGGAAAATTAGGTTCATCCAAATGATTTCTCTGATATTGAAATTGTATCTACCATATAATGTGTTCTTTTGATGTAATACCAATTTTATGAGTATTCATGAAGTATTTGAATATTGCTTTCCTGTAGGGTTCTGTTCCAAATAAATTTTATGTTCACAATGATATGTTTCGTTATGAAGATGAAGTATTTGGTGATTCTGAACCAGAACTTGATGAAGGTGAGGTTACTCTGAAGATAAAAGGGTTTTTCTAAGTATGAAACTTTAAAAATTGTTTCCTGTGTTTTCCTTTTATTACTAATAGATTTTGTTGAAAGTAGAGCAGAATAAATAATCAACTCTTACTTTGCTTGCTTGTTCTCTTCAGTTTTTTGAGAGATCAGTTCGGGAATATTGCAGTTGAATGACTGAATTACTTTTTTTTGTACTATCATACCATTTCCTTAAATATACTAAAAGTATGTGTGTTAGAAATTATGGAAACCCCACTGGATATAGTGGTACATGTCTATAATTCTAGCACTCAAAAGGCTGAGATAGGAGGATCCCTGAATTTTCTGAGACCAGTCTGGGCTACAAAGTGAATTCAAGGCAAGCCTAATCTAGCAAAAACCCTGTCTCAAAAAGACAAATAAATAAAAGAAACTATGGAGACATTGTTTTAAAAAGATGTCATACACTGTTATTATCAGAATCAGAAGATGAAGTAGAAGAGGAGCACGAAGAACGACAACCTTCTCCTGAACCTGTTCAAGAAAATGTTAACAGTGGTTACTACGAAGCTCACCCCGTGACGTAAGAACAGGACTTCTGGTCACATTTTGACTAGAATCTAGCTGCAGGGTCAAACCCAGGGCTTCTCATGGGTGAACTGTACTGCCAAACTCTACCCTTGGCCTCTGGAAGCAAATTTTCTATAAAACTACCTATTTAGCCAGTATTTTGAGTACCTATTTTACATGTACATAACCAAGAAATGTGGGAAGAAGTGTTTTACATAATTTAAAAGTTAAAATTGGTTTTTCCCCCAAAACAGCAGTCACTTATTGATAATATAGAATGTATTAGACAACACAAAGTGGATGTTTTCTTTTTACAGAATTTTATTGCTATAAAATACAGGGTTTATGGTTAGCACTAAACATTCCTGATAATGCAGAATGCTTGCCTAGCATATGCAAACTGGTCCTGGATTCCATCCCAGTACCACACAACACACTACTTAAAGATGTATAACAGGCTATTGGTATATGACTACTTGTATCTGTTAGATGGGAGAGAAAGTGAATTTTATCTTATTTGAACTCATCATTTGTAGTAACGGCATAGAGGAACCTTTGGAAGAATCCTCTCATGAGCCTGAGCCTGAGCCTGAGTCTGAAACAAAGACTGAAGAATTGAAGCCACAAGTGGAGGAGAAGAACTCAGATGAACTGGAGGAGAAATCTACTACTCCTCCCCCTGCAGAGCCTGTTTCTCTCCCTCAAGAACCACCAAAGGTTAGATCAGAGGAACTGTTCAGACCTTTCTTTTCACATTTTTCATACTTGGTGCCATCAGTGCAGTACAACTTTTGTTCTGTTTTGTTAAATCTATTAACATAGGAAACTGCATTTTTATGTCTGTGAAAGAAGCTGTGGTATTGTTATCCAGAGAAAATTTCAATGGCTTTTCCCAGAAAAGGCTCCTAAAAGTGGAATTTATGAAACATTGTTCTTGATCTGATAGAGTTTAGCAACTTAGATGAAATCATCCCTACCCCACCTGCAATTCATCTAAGGCTCTCAGTTGTTCTTCCCTTCTGGGTGAAGACCTCTAAGAATTGCTGCACCAGGAATCATGCAATTTCCCAGTTTATGTTGGTCTGTAATTAAGAGATACTCTGAGTGAGATGGGATGTTTTCTTATTACTGCACCAATTAAACTATCCTGTAAAGGTGAGTGACACCCAGTGTTCCATACAAAACTTCTTTTATCTCTCTGTAAAGTAGGGTAAGCTATATTGCATAGCAAGAGAAGATTCCTTGGTCAATTTGTGGATGTCTGTTAAAGTTTCCAGCTAGTTTTCTATTCTTTCCTATCCTTCCCCTTCCCTTTAACACCACCACATACCCTATCTTCAAAAAAAAGGGGGGGAGGGGAGGAAAAGAAAGTGGTTCTATCAGGCTCAGAGTTCTCTAGCATATTTAGTTGTTAGTGGTATTCACCACTTACTCATCTATCTAGAGTATGTAGGAACTTGCTGTGGTTTTATCTAGTAGTTGAGACAAAACAGTTACAAATAATCTTGCATAATGAGATTTTCAAAGCTGGCACATAGACTGGCATGTGTGTGTGTGCCTTTCTTTTAGGAGTCCTCCCATTATAGAGCCATAGTTTAGAAATGAAAAGAAAATATATATTTGAGAGTTTCCCTATAGGAATGTTGGTGGTTTTCCATGATTAGTAGTCTAGGTTTGTTGCATTTCCTGCAGGCTTTCTCCTGGGCTTCAGTGACCAGTAAAAACCTGCCTCCTAGTGGTACTGTTTCTTCCTCTGGAATTCCACCCCATGTTAAAGCACCAGTCTCACAGGTAACCCATCTGTGAACACATTGGATTGTATCCTTGTTACATTGCCAATTGCTTATTATTTTTTATTACATTTTTAAATGAGTCAGTATGGATTAAACATACAAAAAAAATGTATGAAATGTCAGTGCACCCACTTTAACTGCCAAATCTCCATTCATCATCTGCATAGGTGGTATTTGGGGTTTGGGTGTGTGAAATACAGATTAAGTTGGTTTCATTAGTATGTAGTATTGTCCTTTAAAAGGCTTCTTAAAATTTAAGTTCCTTCTAAAAATTACAAATTCAGCAAATTATTTTAGGTAGGAAATTTGGAAAGGCACAAAATAGTGTGGCATTTTAAAAAATCGTTTTTTTTTTTTTTTATGTAGAAGACTTTTAAAAATATACACTGCCTTCATTCTCAGTCTGTAAGTGGTTCACACCATTTATTTGAAGCCTGTACCAACTTATGACTGTAGTGTTCACCTTTACTAATCATTGAGGTATTTTGCTCTTTGTCTGTTTGTCATCTTACCCATTTCAGAGCTTTCCAAAAATGTGAAAATAAGACACTGACTACTTACAATGTTTGTTAGATATAATCCATATTTAACTGAATTTTAAGTTCATTGATGTATTTTAAGAATGTCCTATTTTTTCCCCAACATTTTTAGTTAAATTTCATTCCGTTAGAAATTTTACATGTAAAATGATTAGTGGATAAATCTTTTACATGCTTCAGACAGTAAAGAATGAGGTATCAAAAACTAGGCATGGTGGTGTTTGCCAGCAGTAGCATTGGTTAGGAAAAGGAGTCTGAGAGTTCAAGACCAGCCTGAGCCACAAAGCAAGTCCCCTATTAGAGAACAGAAAAAGCTAGTGATTCTTACATTCTTTGTTGGTGCACATTGTAGTTAGTTACATAGTAGCAGAATACTACTTTTGGTAGGCATTCATTTAGAAGTAGGTAAGTTAATACTGTCATGCCTGTTTTTCACAAGTAGACTTTCAGGAAATGATTGGTTACCTTAGATCACAAACCAGTTCTAGCCTACTAAAAAAAATTAGTCTGTTCAGGGTTTACGTTTCATTTCATCCAGGGATTTGATAAGTAACTTGTGGCCTTTCTTTTGAAATCTTGGATTTGGAACCTTTGGGTTGTTAATTTAATGAAGTTTCCATGTGTTTATTTTACATAAAGGTGAAACACCAATGCCTCTCAGACTTGCCAGGCATTTTGTAAACTACTTTCTGTTTGTTCTTCCTGAACCCTGTGAGTAGTAGGTGCCATTAATATTATTGCCTTAGTGCTAGGAAATAGAGGGTTGGTGTTGGCATTCATACAGCTAGATAAATATTGTCCTTGTATGACAGGCAGACCTGCACAGTCCTTAAGTGCCTCCCTACAGAGTCCAACTCTTACTGTCTGCACTTGTCACTTACGTGCATCAGCACATCATGTTCTAGCCCAGTGATGGTGAGCCTTTCAGAACTCTCAGTGAAACCAAGAATGGTCTGCTAGCACTCAGGCCATGGGTTCTCCATACTGTTCTAACTTCTTGCCCAAGAAAATAACATTTTGTTCATCTTATGTAATTTGTCTTAAAGCTTGAGTATTTTTGGCAGTTAAAATTCAGATTTTGGGAAACTGATTTGTGTAGTGTTCATCTCTCTATACTTTAATGTAGATACTGATGAAAGGAAATTAGGTATAATTCTAGGCTTTTGGTAGGCATTCATTTAGAAGTAGGTAACTTAATTTCTTGGTAAATGGTTTTGTCTGGAAATTGACCTATTCACCTAAATAGTTTATAATTCATAGTATCTGCTTTTTACTGAGTTGATTTGACAGTTGTATTTTTAATTTCATGTGCTGTTTGACATTTACTTGTGAAGTTCATCCTGTGATCACACTTGCCTGACTACATGAAATTCATTTGAAGACCCTAATAATGGTTTATGTGATATTAGCTATCTATCTGTGTGGAATAACTAATTTTACTCATTGAACCTGAAGAATTTTAAGCGCAGACTGGCTGAGTGGACACTTGTTTATCTGTTACTGAAGGGAACATTGTGAGATTTTTGGTCTCATTTTTCATACATTGGCATCATTAAATACCTTCTCACACCGTCAGGTTCCTGAGTCATAGCCATGCGTTATTTGCAAGATGTTGAAAAGTATTTACATTTATCTGATTTAATTTTAAATTCTCAAAAGGACAGCACTTTCTTTACTACATATAGTTATTTTCTGTTGGAAATCTGTTTTAAGAAGAATTGAAAGTCTGTTAAATTCAGGACTTTTAAGGGTCTTTTTTGTTGTTGTTTTGTTTTGTTTTTGGTTTTTGTGGTTTTGGTACTAAGGACCTTATATTTGCCAGGCAATTGCTTATGCTACTGAGCTGTCTCCCTGACTGTAGTTTTTAATACCATATGGATGAGTAAGGTTTTTCCTCAAGTATAGACCTAGTTGTCATTTCATTAGTTTTCAGTAATAAATGTACTGGCTTTATTAAATTTTGAACAGAGTACATCTGTTCTTTTATTCTCTTTCACATTCAGACTGAAATAAATAGTGTGTAGTCCTTAGTTGACATTTCCAAACGACCTCCTTTTTCAGACTTCACATTTTAGATCACTTAGGTAGCCTCAGACACCAAATAAAGATCACAGAATTAAGCTTGCTCTTGGGGATAATCATTAGGTCGTCTTGTCAGACAAGGAATATTGTCATATAAGTTTAGGGTCAGAGAACTAAAAATAAATAAAACGTAATTTTAAATGAACTAATAAATACTGAATAGCTGTCTGACAGCATTATGCTAAGTTCTTTGGGTGATCTAAAAATGAAGATTTTGTTTTTTTAGAAATAAGTGCGACTGGGCTGGCAAGATGGTTTAGCGGCCTAAAGCCCTTGCTTAGGCAAGCTTAAGGCAACCACAAAGACCTCGTTTTGATCCCCGGCACCACATAGCTGTGCCAGCGCCACTCCCAGGGCAGACTGAGCCAGCCATTCAAAAAAAAAAAAAAGAAAGAAAGGAAAAGAAAAGAAATACAACTTTCAAGAAATTGTAGAGGGTTAAAATTGATTTTTAAGCTAGCAACATTTTAGAACTAGGGGTCAATTTCATTTTGAGCAAAATGGGACATCAACATGGATGAAACCTACTATAGAAGGAACAGACAAATATTTAAAACTGCTAGTGTGATGGTTTATTTACCTTTAGGATGTAGTTGCTGAAATAATTGGCAGTAAATGGTCATTTTTGAAAGAAGTAAAATATACAGATCTGTTTTTATAAACAGTGTCTTGGATGGTTACCTATAAAGATGAGATTAAAATTACTGTTGGTTTTAAAGATGTGTTCTCTATATCCTGGTGGGTGGATTCAGCATCCTTTGCAGATTCACATATTTTGCTGTTGCTTTGAACCATAAATATTTGGAAAATAGCGTGAAGAGGTTAGAAATACTAAAAGTGCTGTTGCATTAAGAAAAAGATAATAGCAGATACACATTACAATTTGTTAAAAATAGGTACTTTATGTGTGTGACTTAGCAATAAGCAGAAAAATTGTTGGGGTTCATTGAAATAAGTGTGTATGTTTATCATTTTTTAAAAAGAGAGAAAGGCTTCTTTTGACTATTTGAGATGCTACATAGAAGCCCCCCTCCCTTGCTTCCATCTCACTTTTATGTGTATTTAAACCTAGAACTTGCAGTTTTAAGTGCCATAGTAAGCTAAATTTGTACTTTGAAGTATTAAAAAATGTTTTTAAGATGGCGGATTGGGGGTTAGGAGATGTAACTGAGCACTGCTGAGTCTACAGGGCCTTAATTAGATACTTAGAAATATGCGTCTTGTGTTTTGTCTAAGATTAAGATGGCTTTTGACTCTGTGTATTTATATGGAGTGTCTGGTCTTGCATTTTTGTGATTTTTTTGTAGTAGTACCTTTTATGCTATTTCAGTGTGGCTATTACTTTAGTAGACAAAAATACAATTATAAAAAGCAGCTTATTGTGAGTTATACAGCCTGAGTGGGAAAACACAACCTACCCTACAGTCCTAGATTGGTACAGAATATATTTACGTTTAACATTCATAGGGTACTATGTTTCAAGCATTGTAAACTTAAAACCATTCCTGCTAGTGTCTTGCTGATAGTTGCTTTAATTGGCTTTTCTCCTGTATGATATGTGTCTTTATAATGTGTTTTTCCCCTTACCTTTTAGCCAAGAGTTGAAGCTAAGCCAGAAGTTCAGTCTCAGCCACCACGTGTGCGTGAACAGCGGCCTAGAGAGCGACCTGGTTTCCCTCCTAGAGGACCAAGACCAGGTAAGTCCACTCCTTTCTAGCTTTTTGTATTTAGCATTTGGAAAGTGAGATAAGACTGAACTGGTAGAAAACCATAGAGGGCTGTGTACACCTGTCTTCACCCTATCCAGTTGCTTAAAGATGTGAGCAGCCTGTTGGATGTTACTCAGGGCCAGGATAGCACTTCCAGTGGAGGACTGGTAGAACTGCTGTAGGTACTTGTACTTGGAAGGTGTAAAACGTTTGAAACACATGTTATTTGGTTATTGTCACTGGCTTTAAGAATTCAAAATCGAGCTGCCAATAACCTCGTCTTACTTAGCACTCTTCTCTTCACAGATAAACACTAAGCACACCCAGATTCTTCTTATTTTGATTGTCTTAGGTATTAAGTAAGTTCCCATGATTTTTGACTTGTTTACATATTAGTTAATATATGTATTACCTTTATTTGAATTTTATAAGAATGCTTAGATAACTTCTGGGAGGAGGTGGGTAATAGTATATATCAAGTTTCAAGTGTTATTTTAAAAGAAAATAGTGGTATGTTAACTGAGCCACAAGTCTCAGAATCCTGGGAGTTTGTGCTTACTTTGCTACTGATTGTATTTATGATCTTAAGTAGGACCCTTAAATTCTGAGCTTCTCTTACACCATTTCTATTACTACAAAAGTTCTCTTGAGAAGGCTGTCTTATGTGACTCTGTGACTCATTCTTCTTTTTTTTTTTTTTTTTTTTTTTTTTTTTTTTTTTTTTTTTTTTTTTTTTTTTTTTTTTTAATTTTTGAGACAGGGTCTCACTGCAGTTCAGGCTGGCCTTGAGCTCACTTTTGTAGCCCAGGCTGGTCTCGAACTCACAACGATCCTCCTGCCTCAGCCTCCCAAGTGCTGGGATTACAGGCGTGAGCCACCTCATTCTTCTTATAGGGAAGTCAAATAGAGTTATCTGTGAGAGTACCCATATATATATAAAATGAGATAGTGGTATTGCTAAAATTTACTGATTTGGTTGTAGTGTCATGTAATCAAAGGTCGAGGTCAGATGTGGTGGTGGCCTATAATCCTAACTATGTGGGAAGCAAGCTAGGAAGATTGAAAATTCCAAGCCAGCCTGAGTACCTCAAAATAAATTATGAAAAAAATCAGAACTGGGAAAAAAAAAAAAAAAAACAGAAAACAATTCAGAAGATTAAGCAAATATTTGATACAGAAATAGACATCTTTGAAATTGGCTTGGTGCCTGGGATATGACAGCAATTTTGGTTGGCTAAGGAGGAGTACGTTTGCCTCTAGTATCTTACCTGACCTATAGTCAGACCTGTAGTCTAGAAAAAGAAACTATCACTCTATTCCTACCCTACAGTTTAGTGTCTTGTTGTTTTCTGACTAACCTACTAATACTTAGACACTTCCACTTCTGCAAGACACTCATGATTTTATTAAACTAAAACAAGAATTTTGGTATTGATTTTTTCTTTTTACATTCATTGCTTTGTACTGTTTATTATATGGTGTTGTAAAATTTGTACCTGTTTCATTGCTGTTCTCAGGCAGAGGAGATATGGAACAGAATGACTCGGACAACCGTAGAGTAATTCGCTATCCAGACAGTCATCAGCTTTTTGTTGGTAACTTGCCACATGATATTGATGAAAATGAACTGAAAGAATTCTTCATGAGTGAGTGGTTTGTTTTTGCTTTTTCTTACATTAAGCCAGAACTAGATGGTTTTTCATAATGTAACCATTGTGTCCCTTGTTGTAGGGTCCCAGTATCAGTCTCATCTTGATTGGTCAGAAGGGAGTGAAGGGTAGTGGCCGCTTAGCTTTTTCACTTTTTCTCATTCATTAGCAATCAGGAGAAAAAGCGGGACATATCAGTCTGAAAATGGAAAATTCAAGTCAGAATGAGAAGATAGCATGGCCTTTCCAGAACTTCGCAGGTATCTCATCTTATGACAGAACTAGTGAAGTTGATGAAAGATAGCAGGCCAGCTCAGATATTTTAGTTGATGGCCTGCATGAGTAACAGGGTACTGTTACAGGGTAGAGCATTATTACAGACTATAGTACTTTGCAACTTTTACTTCAAAGTACATCAAACAAAGATGTTAAGGTTATTACCTGAGTGATTAAAGCCATTAGAATATTGTTAAAATGTTTAATTCTTGGTGTAATGTATATTTTCACAGGTTTTGGAAACGTTGTGGAACTTCGCATCAATACCAAGGGTGTTGGGGGAAAGCTTCCAAATTTTGGTTTTGTGGTTTTTGATGACTCTGAACCAGTTCAGAGAATCTTAATTGCAAAAGTAAGTGATTAAAAGGGCATAATTCAAGATGTTCTTGTTTCTGTTGCATATAATATGATTATTTTGGTACTTTTTTTAAACAACAAAATAATTTTTTAATGGTAAAGCTAAAAGTAGTTTATTATGAAATGGTATTTATGCAAAGGTTGAAGTTTTTTATGGTATTAAAGTTCAAGGTGTGATTCACTTTAAATTTCGTTATTTAATAAGATTGGAAAGATTACATAGTAAGATTTTCATGAACATTTCTTCTAAGGATTTTCTAATTTCTCTGAGTAAGATAAGTGCATTTTGTATTGCTGTTTAACTTGCCTGTGTTGATATTTTTCTCTTTTGAAAGCCAATTATGTTTCGAGGAGAAGTGCGTTTAAATGTGGAAGAAAAAAAAACAAGAGCTGCCAGAGAGCGAGAAACCAGAGGCGGCGGTGATGATCGCAGAGATATCAGGCGGAGTGACCGGGGTCCAGGTGGCCCACGTGGCCTTGTGGGCAGTGGGATGATGCGTGACCGAGATGGAAGAGGGCCTCCTCCCAGAGGTGGCATGGCACAGAAACTGGGCTCTGGAAGAGGCGCTGGGCAGATGGAAGGCCGCTTCACAGGACAGCGGCGTTGAAGCCACTGCAGGCCAAGTCTCGGCAGTGGTGCACTCTTCATTGTGTTTGCATTCTTGTTAATTTTCTTTCTTTCTTTCCTTTTTTTTTTGGCTTTGGAATGTGACACAGCCTTTTTGATCATTTTTCGATGTGAAAAGCATCTTTGGTTATCAGTTAAATTGAGGTGGACATTATTTCCCCAATTTCACAACGAGATTCACAATATTAATTTATAAATCTAGACTTGGTGAATTAAGGACTGAGAGATTGACCATACCTTAAACTGTCAACAACGAAAGGAACTTAAAAGGACATGTCCTGAATTCAGGCCCTTTGAGTCCAAAAAAAATCCTCTGCTGCACAATTTAAGTGTTACTCTTTCTGCCTATTAATGTTGGAAACACAAATAGTGCAATTTGTGCAATTGGAGAATCTTGCCTTTTTTTTCTTGGCTCCCCCCAAAATACAAACAAACTGAAACTTGTGCACTCATCAGAATGCACTATTGGGTACTTTGAACTCATTAACATTGACATCTGCAACAGGAGGCAACAGGGGAAAAAAAACTTTCATCTTTTTTTCCAGTAGTAAATAGCTTGCGAAATGATGAGGGCATTTTATTTGCTCCCTGTGACCACTGTGTGTCACATAAACACATAAACCTTAACAAGACTACAGATATATTCCAGAAGGAAATTTGGTTATGAACTAACAAAAATCAGAACTTCAAATATTATGGTCTTGAGTATTAGACCAGATTTAGCAGCTTCATATTGTAAGAGTTTTCTACCTGCCCCTCTTGAGTACAGGGATGGCTGGCTGCTCAACACACTTCCCCTTTCCATTAAGCTGTGTACAGTGGAAATTGTCTTTCCTGTATTTTTGTTCTCTGGTAATGTAATAAGCATGATGGTGCCTTCTCTTAATACATCATTCCAGTCTTGCTGGTAATTTTGTACAGTATAGTTTATGAATTGCCGTGCTGCAAAGCCAAACAGCTGAAAAATGTTGAGAAATCATCAAGTGTATAAAAATTGCAGTATCTTTAAAATCAGTAAAATGAAAACATGCTATTGTTTCTCAGTTAACAGCATTTGTGTTCTGTGGGAGGAGTCTTGAGTCTGGGAGGGATTACAAAGGGGGAAGGTGGTTCTTTTCATTCTCTAGTTGACTTTTCTTGGTTTTAATGTGAATGTGAAATATACCACTTCAATGCTTGGAAAAGTCACTCAACTTGATGTACCTTTTTACTAACACTTCTAAAGCAGTCAGATTCCATAAATGGCAAGTAAATCTGAAGTGAGGATACTGCAATTTTCAGTGGAAAGAATAGCAGCCCTAGTGTTCCACATTTTCTATTTTGGGGGGCAGGGAACTGTCATTCATTTTGCACAATTCTTGAACTGATGCTAACACCTGAGTGAGTGACTCCTGAATTTAAGTGTGGGATGACATCTTTTTATTTTTACACGGATCTGTGAGCAGAATTTGTAGCTGCTGGATTATTGTATTGTCTTTTTAAAAAGTTCAATAAAACACAAGTACGGCAGAGATGATCAAGTTTTAAGCTTGGAGCAGTCAGTACCAAGGCAGTTTCTGATGTTTCAGGCAAGAGGTGGGGAAAGTTAAGTGTGACCACCTAAAGCTGCTGGTTAACATGGAAGACTTCTCCATTCTGACTAAAAACAAGCAAACCATGCATTTGGCATAGTAGCAGATTGGTTCTGAATTATGCAGCTATTGGCTGTTAGTAAAATAGCAAATGATTGCGTATGCTTTGCTTTTTACAGACTAGGCAATAAGTAAAGTCTAATCTGTTGTCTTTTTTCACCCTTTTGAATGAGGTCTTCCATGTTTGAGGAAAAGTTTTGCACTATTGCATATATTTAGGGGACACAGATTTTCAGTTTCCATTTTTGGGAGCTTAGGGATTTGTATTTGTTTGAAACAGTTTTACGCTTTCTGATGTATAGTACTTGAAGTTCTTACCAGAAATTACTTTGGAGTTTTGACGCCTTTATCCAAACTACTTTTAGGTGAGTGGTTTTATGTCATTGTTTTTTCTTCCATGTATGTTTTTCCTTTATTCCTCTTTCTGCTGCCATATAGACATAAATGTATGTGTGCATATACATATACATGTTTCTGATCCAGGATATTGTGCTGTGACCCACAAAAACTGTTCTGGCACCAAAAGAAATGACAAATGTTAAGTGTAATAGAAAATGAGAGTAAAGAGCCATTCAGCTTCAGTCTCTACATATTTGCAAAGGAAACATGAAAACACCCTATGGCGAAGTTTACATGGTGATTGGTGACCTGCAGTACTGTGGACTTTTAACACTTTGTCCCCTCTTCAATGAAGCAGTAAAAATATTCATCTACTGTTACTGTTATTTGCTGGTTATGTTTTATTTTTCAGTGGTAATACTCTACCCTTGCAACACTATTGCAACCCAGTTGGCTCTACCATCTTGGCTTTAGTAGGTATAGAAGACAATGGATTACCATCTCTGTTGCTGTAATGTGTTAAGCATTATATGCTAGTAGAACCTAGTTTAATTGTTTCAGGTGGAAAGCATTCTTTTGAGTTTCCATTTTTGAATGTGTTTGGACTAAAACAATAAACTACTGATGTCTGCAGCATTTATCTATGTCCCTAATTTAATCTGTAGTTTTATGTTCATAACTGTTTTCCTCCAGTTGCATTTCATTTCATTTATACAATAAGTAAAAATAAGTTGTTCTAAAACCAGTTGTTTATTATTTGTGAAATTTGATGTATAAAGTATCGAAACATTTAAAGTAATGCTAGAATGTTAAGAACAAGTTAGGTAGCTGACATATAGAATCTCAGACTTGGTATTAAGATTTTCAGTTAGCAATAAATGTTATTGCTTTGATAAAACTCAATGGCTGTGGTCCTACCACTGTGTAGCTGGGACTTGTGGTCAGGAAGGTGAAATGCACCCACAGTGGATCACCAGATAGTCCTGTAGCTGGTGGGACACTCTGGGATTTCTAAATGGTGGTTGTCTAGAACATTGAGGTTGCCTAAATTACAGACCTGATAGCAGATGAGAAGCCAGAGCAGATTAATCAAGGTCTACCAGAATATTAAAGGGGAAATCATAATTTAGTCTTAGTCATCCCTCAAACAAGAATTTCCAAAGGTTATATCCTTTGCAAACTCAGAACTTTTTTTAAGTGGGGCTAATATTCTTTTTCCTTACTGATAACATTCATTTTTAATTTTTAAGTGACCTGAGATGAGTTCTCACTATATTGCCCAAGTTGATTTTGAACTCCCAGGGCTTGTGTGATCTCAAATGCTAGGACTGGAGTTGTGTACCATTACACCCAGCTTGCTCACTTATGGATGTTTTGGATATTTTCATGGTCAAGAACAGCACTTCAGGCACAGAGCCTAGGTTGGAATGGTGGCTCACAGCTCAAGTGAGGCCCCTGTGTGTTTCTTCCTCATTTGAAAAGGAGGCACCTGAAATAGCATCCTAGGTTCTTGTAAATATTAGCTGGTACAGTGCTATTGCAGTTCTGGCTGGTGTTACAAATGTTTCTTTAAATACATTTGGCAGTCTTCCTGTGAAGGCACTACATAACAGAATTGGGAAGCCCAAACAAATGTTGGTTTTCGTAAATGCTTGTGTGTGTGTGTGCATCTGGCTTTTTAATAAAGAACATACTTATTTTCCTTGTCTGTTTAGTGAGCCTAGCAATGTTTGAACTGTCATCTTGAAATGAAAGATACTTGGATGTCAAGGACATGGTTTTCTGTCTGCTTAGATATGGGAATTTTTTTGTTTTGCTTGAAACAGTGTCTTACTATGTAGTCCACACTGGCCTCGAACAGTGATCTGTGTGTCAACCTCCCTGAGGATTGCAGGTGTATACTGGGCTTTGTCCTTATTTTAGTCCTTTCGAATTGCAAGGACACCTGTGCATGCTGTTCTTATGAACTTTTACTGGGTCAGTCATCTTGAACTGCAAAGTGCCAGGCATTCTAACAGCCTCTTAATGTTGACAAGGCTCCAACCTCTTAACCGACTGAAAGGACAGAAGTCCTATGAGGGGAAAGAGTGCATGTTAAAGATAGGGACAGACCACTGAAGGTCTCACTAGCCTCAAGGAGTGCTCTTTACACTGAGAGCACTGGACAGTAGAGGTTCAGCTTATTGGGAAATGTGGCGATAACAAGATTTCTGTTTTGAATGACTAGCTATAGAGTGAACAATTGGAGAACCTCAATAATGGACTGAAGCAAGTAGAGCATTGCAGTTTGTTGAGCTACGATTAAGAGTGGATAGCCAAAGATTCTGCCTGCTTAGAAGAATTTGAAGGTGAGAATATTAGGACTTAATAAGGGAACAGATGATATTAAAGAAAACTGAAGTTGTTCACCAGCATGTTAAAGTAGTAAAATACTCTGAGCATTAGGAACACAGAAAAGATATTTGAGGAGGGAATCTGTTTTTGATGACTTTTGCCGGTTTGCATCCATGTATTTCTGTGTGTGTAAGCAATGCATGGGCCCCTATGCGACGCAGGCTCCCTATGAATATTTTGGCTTATGTGTTTAGTTTTTGCTTTAGGGTTGCTTTTTCACATTCGTTTTAATGCAGACAAGTCTTTGAACATTTTTTCCATTGTTTATTGAACCTCTGTATAAAGGACTCTGTTGGACATGTAAGTGAATGCACAAAGCCTGTGGTCTCTGCATATATTTGCTTGATCATTAGAAGTAACTGGAAATGTCATGCAAAGACCAAGGTCAAGTAGCTGCTTTGTGGCTACCTGAAGCAAGTGTTCCATCAGCAACACAGAGCTGACAGCAAATGCAGGAGAACTGCAACCAGAGGATCCAGCCAAGGTGTTGCAAAAGCTTGGAAGGGTTGACAGAGAAGCCAGGGGCTGCAAATGCCATTCAGGAAATGAAGTAAAATAAAAGAGACAGGGAATAGATCCCACAGCAGAGTGTGCTAGGATGAAACATGGATAGGGATTTTTTTTCTAAATCCTAGAAAGCCATTAAAGAGAACTAAGCAAGGAGTGAGGGACACAATAATGCTGATGATAAGGGGAGACAGAAGTGGAACTATAGACCATTGCAGTCAGAACTGTTAAGTCTGAGAAGTAACTTGATTCTCAAGGTAAGCCATAAAGCTAACTAGAGCTGAGTACTGTGGAGCCAAAATTGGGTTCAGAATACTACATTCACTCTAGCAGTAGTTGGAAATACTAGATTAAGTGTTAATCTGCCTTAAAGTGCTCTAAATTTCAAAAAATGAGATTTAACCCCCAGAAATTTAAACTTTGAATGCCTTTTTTTTTTTCCTAGCTTTTTTTGGGGGTGGGGGAGAAGGCTCTTGAGATAAGGTGTTGCTATGTAGTTCAAGCAGGCCTTGCACTTTGGTCTAAGCTGCCCTCAAACTCACAGCAATCTTCAGCTTCCCAAACACTAGGATTATAGCCATGCACCATCACACCAGCCTGTCCTGGGTGTAGGGCTGGTGCAGCATATGTTGCTGGGGATTGAACCGCAATCCCTGTGATTGCCTAAGCTTGCCTAAGCAGGCACTTCAGACCGCTGAACTGTCTCACTGGCCTGGATGTACTTATTTATATACAGGTGTTTAACTGGCTAGGTATGTTTTTTAGAATGTAACCACCCCATTTTTGTGTGTGGATGTGGGTGCTTAATTGGAAGTGAAGTGAAGAGGGAAATGATCCTTCAAGTGAGCACTCAATTCTTTACTTGCCAGAAACCCCACTGATACCCTTAACTTTCCCTGCTTGTCCCCAACTTTCCTTTCAACTTGATTTTGCTATCCTGCCTCAGCCTGCCAAAGTCCTAGGACAGGAGATGCACCTCATCATATCTAGTTTAAGATTTGTTTTTTATGGTGAAGTAAATCTCAGAGAAGTTCAAAACAAAAGTAGAAGCTTCCTGACATGGTGGTAAGGATCATAGCTTTTAGAACAGAGACAGGAAAAATGCTCACCAAAGGACAACTTCTGAAGAAAGACAATAGCATTTCACAGCAGGCATTAAGAACCAGGTTTAGCAGTGCATGCCTGTGACCCCAGTACTGGAGAAGGAAAGACTGAGGTAGGATTGCTGAAAGCTTGCATAGTGCAAGCCCAACCTGAGCAAGACCCTGTCTCAAACAAAGCCATGCATAAATCATTCATGAAAGGCTTGAAAATTACTTGTGCATATGTGTTAACATCTATTATGTGCCAACAACCTGGCAGGTGCTGGCTGGTGACAGCAGATGCGATCTACCTGAGTTTTTTTTGAGGGAGAGGCAACCAAGGTGTAATTTCAGTCCTGATGAGTCCAGTTTGGCTTTTGAAGTAATCATCTTGGAGTGAGGCATGCTTGACAGAGAAGTTAGCTGGGGCATGGTAGGTGAGCTGTTCATCCATTTGGGAGGGACTCATGGAAGGCGTGACAATGACAGGTGATGGGACCGCTCCACTGGCTTGGAAAGGAGGTATCTCTTCAGTGGAAGAACCGTGGGCACTGTTGTGTGGAAAGGCGGTGTGAACGCAGTTGACATTGACAGGCAGAGCTGAGCCAGGTTGGCCTTGTAGCTGGGTTTTGCTCCTAGTGGGACTGCTCCTAATTAAGGCGTGACACCCGGTGATGGGACGGGGGAAGTGTGGAGATGCTTCACAGTGAGGACTGACCAGTGGTCAGCTCTTAAGGCCAATGGAGACCATCCACTGGAGCTGATCATTGATGGGACTCTGGATGTGAGGAAAGCCAGAGCTTGTAGGTTACCTACAAGATGGAGCAGCAGCAGAGGTGGACCTGGAGGGAAGAGCAGCAGTGCTGCATGAAGTTTTACTTTCTGGTTGGATGCTCATGAAGTAGCCTCAGGAAGTAGATGTAACTGGAGTTCTGACCTGAGCAGTGTACTGAGTGGCTCATGCAAATATTTGCACACTTTGGAGTGAACAAGCTCACCAGGTGTCCTGAGAAGAGACTGAACATAGTTCTCAGATACCCCTGAGATGAGGATTATGGCAAGGAAGAATATACAAAGAACATAGAGAAACAAACGTGCAGTGGGAAGCTTTAAGACTACCAAAAAGAAAGAATAGGCAGTTATGCCAAGTGATACTAAGAAGACAAAATAGTTAATGAGTAGGCTGGCTACTGTGAAAATGGACCCTAAAATCTGGAGGGCTGAGACACCACTGCCTTGCCTATCTCCTGTGGTAAAAAGTGTTAGAAAAGTGGTAGTGAAGAGCCAGTGGTCTCACCCAACCCTGCTTCCTCACTTAGGTATACAACTGAGGAAGTCTCCCAGACTAAAATCCCATGGCTTTCAGATCATTGACTGTTTTTTTAGTGTATTCTACAAGACGGTGTAACAATCACAACTAATTTCAGAACAGTTTTATCACTCCCAATAGGAACACTATACTCATTAGTAGTCACTCCACATTTCAATTTAGCCCACTCCATGGTAAGCACCAATCTACTGTCTTTGGATTTGTTTGGGCCAGATATGGAATCATATCACGGGTGATATTTTGCGTCTGGCTTTAACTTAGCAAGTGTTCAAGAATTACTCATGTAGCATATATTTGTCTGCCTTTTTTTTTTTTTTTTTAATGTATTTAGTGCATAGTCTACAGGGTCTTACTGCACAGATTGGGCTTGTAGTGATCCTTCCTGTTTTTTAGCCTCCCAAGTTCTGGGATTACAGGCAAGTGCCACTATGCCCAGTCTCAATAGCTGTCTCAGTGTGCCCTGGGAGTGGGGCCTGCATGGCAGGCTGGGGATTTTGTCTGCCTTTTTAAGGATTGAGTAACATTTCATTGAATGAACTTAGCAGAGTTGTGTGAAGACTGACTTTAGGACCTAGTACATGCGAAATACACATACTACCATGGAGCTAGACCCACAGTCCTACCTGACTTTGTCCTTCTGTGGATATGTAGTGGATTGACAACTGGTAGTCAACCTGTAGCATCCCCTGAATTAAAGCAGGTTGGTGCTGGTATGGAAGGTCCACCTAAGGATTGTTGGCCAACAGCATAAAAGACTTGTAAAGGAAGCAAGGTAGCAGTTGCTTCTCCTGGGACTGTAGATTCTGCTGGAGGAGCTTGTCACACTGGATTTGCTGATACAAACTCTGCTTTTCTTATTGTTGGAGGAACTGACGACTTTGTTGTTGCTGAGAATGTCCATGGTTCACTTTGCGGGTACTCTGGATCTTGCTGAGTATTGCTTCTTGGCTACAGAGGGGAAGATGGTACACTGTAATCCTGGAGAAGTTTGCCATTCTGGCTTTCCTGATATGGACTCAGCTGTTCTCATCAGAGGAGCATAGGACCTCAATGCTGCTGAGGATGGTTGTGATACTAGCCAGGAGAGCTCTGATTCTTTAAACACCGCTTCCTGGCTCCAGTGCCCATTCCTCCACCTGCTGTGCGGGCTTCCCAGTGCAGATCTGTGAAACAGGCCTACATGAGACACTGTCATAGGCTCTTGGGCTTCCAATTGGACTGGTGAGGGGGACATTCTTCAGGTAGACTCATGCATGGCATTGACATGGGATGTAGGCCTTCAGCTGGATTCTTTGGGTTTTTAGTGTGTGAAGAGATTTCCTGCACTCTTAAACTCAACTCTTCAGGTGAATATTATAAAATAATCCTATACATTATGTGTTCTGTATTAAACTGTTTCCTTTGTAAACTCTGTGATAGGATAGGTGCTTGGTATAGTTTCTACTTTTACTCTTTCTTTACTTTCTTTTAGACAGGATACCACAATATAGTCCAGTCTAGCCTCAAGTTTGTGCTGCTTCTCCTGCCTCAGTCTCCCAAACATTGGGATTACAGGTGTGCACTACTACCCTGACTTCAACTATTACTATTTCTAGAAACACTGAAGAACACAGCTGTTTAAGCTGCAGCTTGATCATGTGTCTGTCCACCTCCATTTCCGTTTTGTTGCCATCTTTTTTTTTTTTCTTTTTTGTATTTTAGGGAAGAGTCTACAGGGTGTTGTTCAGGGTCTCACTACTAGATTGGACTTGTAGTGATCCACCTGTTTACAGCCTCTCAAGAGCTGGGATTACAGGCATGGACTACCATGCCCAGTCTCAAACCCTGGCTCAGTGTGCCCCAGGGCCAGGGTTGGGGCTGGCACAGCAGGCCCAAGGATTGAACCCCTGGCCCTTGTACCTGCTTGCAGGTGCTTTAATCTGCTAAGTTATTTGGCTGCCCCTTCTTACCATCTCTGAAGCATCTTTTCATGATTGTCGTTTCAGTTACTCTGCTATGTTCATTCAGGTTTAGAACATTTTGACTTTAGTGATGACAATCTCCCCATCCCCCTTTTCCTATAGCCTCTTCTGGTAGCTCCTGTCAATGACATTCATACTCTGAATCTTTGTTTCTTTGATCTTAACTCAGTGACATTTTCTTCTCAATTTAATCTACTGAAAGGCAGGACCAAACACTGTACTCAGTACTATTACCATCAGTGCTTTGTGAGCCTGAGAGATCATTCATGCTGAGCAGGTGTTTTAACATTCTAGTTATATACTGGGCCCAGTGGCTAACCCTTTAGTGTTACCATTTTGTGCCATTCCTACCTCTTTGATATCTTTTATCTTCTTTGTTCATTATTAAACATTTTGTATGCCCATGATGTACTCCCAGCCCTGCTATTCCTCTTTGCCATCTCTTAGCTACTGCTATGAGCTAGCTTCCTAGCTCAAAGGCACCTGTGGCAGGCCTCCCATGGTCCTTTCTCCAATACTCTTCCTGTTTTAGCTCCTCTGTTTCATCTCCTGGTATCACCAAGTCTCTAGGAGAAAAAGCTTCTCTCCACTCTTTTTTTTTTTTTTTTTTTTTTTGTCTTTTTGAGACAGGGTCTCGCTGTACAGTTCAGGCTGGCCTTGAGCTCAGTTTTGTAGCCCAGGCTGGTCTCGAATTCTCATCGATCCTCCTGCCTCAGCCTCCCGAGTGCTGGGATTACAGGCGTGCGCCACCACGCCCCGCTCTTCTCTCCACTCTTGCCCTAAGTTCACCAAGTCCTGTGGAACAGGCAGGCTGATATCACTGTAAAGGCCTGGTGTGCCCACTCAAGAAGCACACAGCTGTGTTCCTTTTGTATAAAAATGATTGCTTATCCTAATTACCTTTTTGAGAAATGTCTGCTTATGAATCTTTAAGCCTCAATCTCAGCAGTTCCTTTTATGTAGAAATAAAAGTTTTTACTGAAGTCTAGACCAATTTACTGTCATTTTTTTCAATTTTCCCTCTTTTTCTCTATACCAGCCTAAGCCAGTTATACTTTAGAACCTCATCTTTACTATCTCTTTGGCTTTTACAATTACTCCTTTCATTGTTTTTTTAAATCCTCTACTGTTTTTTTCTACAAATATTTCTCTGATTAAAAAGAAAAAAAAGCTTGTGTTTGAATATTACTTCTTTTTCAAGAATCCTGTAGATTTTTCCTAGGATGTCTAACTCTTCAATTATCAATCTCCCTCTCTTTTTCTCCCCTCTTCCCTTCAAACAAGACTGTACTGTTACTGGTGCTTGCCTAGACAGTTCTCAAACTTGTGATCCTCCTGCCTCAGCCTCCCAGAGCATTGGGATTACAGGTGTGTACCACCATGCCCAGCTCTTGTTTGCACTCTTGTCTTTTAGCTTCAGGCCTAACAAACTTGGGTGTGTCCTTCATACAAAAGACGTTCTTTACGTTCTGCTATACCCTACAGAGATACCAAAATGGGGCAGGGTCACAGTTAAGGATGAAGAAAATTGGAACAGTGAGTCTCTTTGAGGATGACCAAGGAGGTTATTTCCATAGCCAGTTTCGAGATATGGTCCTTATTACAGATTTCTAGTTGGATTTTAAGTAATTTGGGCAATGTTATTAAGGATTGTTATTATGGAAGATTACATGTTAAACATAAACAGAATGCATATTTCTTAGTGTACAAGAAGGAATTAAGGCCTTACTAATATCAATACTATCTAAGGTATAAATGTCTGCTACTTGGCCAGGATAACTCTTCTGAGGACTAAAGGTGGGTGTTTTTGTTGTTGTTTTCTTCATCGTTTCACCATCATCGTTGGTGACTAAACCCAGGGCCCTGTACGTGCCAGATGGACCCAGTCATTTATTAATATGCAGTACAAAGGATTGAACCTAGAACCTCTGCATTAAGCAAGACAAAATACTTTTTTTTTTTTCCTTTTGAGACAAGGTTGTCCTAAATCACTAAATTGTCCAGGTTGGGCTGCAATCTTCCTAATGTCTAGGCCCCTCAGTAATGCGATTACAGTCGTGTGCCACCAAGTCAGACTTGACTTTTTTAAACACGAGAGTGATGACAGTACGAAAAGTTTCTTCAAGGTGTAGCTGGACGTAGGGCCTCCGACTCGGTGAAAGTGAGGGAAGCTCTGTTTCTCGGTGATTTCAGCACTGGTGGAAACCTGGACTGACCGAAGACAGGCGAGTTCTCACCATTGCTGCGCCAACTCCTCAGTTCCCAGGTGCCCCTCCGGTCACGGATCTCCACCTAGAGGTCCCCGGGTCACTCCCGCCGCTCAGATGTGACCCCACCCCGCGGACCCCCGACCCTCCTCTGTCCCTTCCTCTCCTGCCCTCCAAGGCCCTGTCTCTGAGCCCCAGAGGTGTTCCGCAGCCCCATTCCTAATCCTCGGCTCTCAGATCCTGTCTGAGACCAAGGAAGACGCAGGTGTGCCGCGCCTGCGCCCCGCTGAGGCCTAGGTGAAGGGCGGGAGGCCTTGGAACTCACCCAATCAGCGCGCCTGGCGACAGAGTGCAGCCAATTAGAGAGAGGGATATGGCGTGTGGGAACCCGCCCTGCGGCTGGCGGCCACGCCCGGGAGGGTGACGGGCGCTCCTCGAAGATCTTGGGCGTGGCGCTCCGTCCTTCTACCTAACCCCTCCGGGTTCCCTAATTCCGCTGTGTCCCCACTGGCGTCCACGTGGACAGCGTCGCGCACCCTTTCCCCTCGGGACTGCCGCACGGGATTACGCTGCGGCGAGGACTGGGACGGGCGGGGCGTTGCCGTGGCGACGGCAGCATGCGACCAGCGGTCCTCCGAGAGTGCGTCGCGGCGGGCGGGACCCTCTGCTCCTTGGCCTGGGCCCGCCCTGCATCCGTGAGGGTCGCGGCCCGGCCACCACAGGGTCTCTAGGCGTCTTCCGACCCCATGCGACATGCGTGGATCCCGGTGTCTGCTGCTCAGGCGCGAACGGTTGGATCGCTCCACGCCGGGTGATTGAGGAAACCGTAAGTGACAATCGGGCTGTGCTTCGGTGCCCCTCTGGAGGGGTCTCGGTCCGCCTCACAGACAGTCTCTCACGCGTATCGCCAGGAAGCAGGGCTGCCGGCCAGCTTCGGTTTGGGACCCGGATCTGCTGGTCGCTGCCGGGAGGAGGCGTGGCGGGCCGCGGGAAGCGATATTCACCTCGCGTGTTGGGAATAGACTCGGAGCGCTGGGCTTTAGTCAGGTCAGCTGTGATCTGCGCAGGGTACCCTGGGCATGCCCAAGTGCGCTGTTACCCTGCTTATGTCTTTCCAGGCGGAGGATGCGAGGTGCATCCCTCACCCATACTGGGACTGGGACCTAGGGCCTTTACCCTGAGCTACATCTTCTACCTTTTTAAAACATTTGATTTTGAGATAGAGTCTCACGAAATTGTCCAAGCTAGGCTCCCATTTGTGGTTCTCCTGCCTCAGCCTTCCAGAATACTGGGATTGCAAGCCTGTGTCTCTATACCTGGCCTAAACATGCTTCCCTGATGAGAGAGCAAATGAAAGAAGGAAGGGGAATTACACTGAGGCTTTTTAAAGTTAAGAATATTTTATTAAAAATAGTTAATAGAAGCCGGGCGTGGTGGTGCACGCCTGTAATTCCAGCACTTGAGAGGCTGAGGCAGGAGGATCAGTGTGAGTTCGAGACCAGCCTTGGCTACAAAAATGAGCTCAAGGCCAGCCTGAGCTGCATGCATAGCGAGACCCTGTCTCAAAAAAAAAAAAGCTAATAGAAATTACTTAAATAGAAGTTAAAGCATCAAATATATGGACAGATGATATCTAGAACACTGCTGGGTGAAATAGTTGGTGGTAGAACAACCTGCTGTCAAAATAGGTAATAGAACAATGAAAGAATATGAGTTAGTGATGATCGGGATTGTTTGATCCCCACTCAAGTCACTCTTGTGGTTCACCATGCATAGCCACATTTAGGTATTGTGTATAATAGGATCTCAGACATAGCTGGGTGCTAGAGCGACACCCCTTCACTCCCAGCGTACTGTATCTAGTGAAAGCACAACTGAGTGTTGAGAGTGTGTTATTGCACCGGGGTGTCATAGTTTGCTGTGACATAAAGCATGTTTTGTCTTTGCTATCAGTTTAACAACAGAGAAGTAAGTAAGCTACCAGTGCATTTCATGATCTGGGTACATTAATTTTAGGTTTGCCAGGTACACAGTACAATGGCAAAGTTTTACAGGTATTTTTATGTTGTCACCCTGAAAGAAAACTCAACCATGAACCGTCCTTTGCAAGAAATAAAGTTAACAATAGGAGAAGGGAGATAGCTTAGTGGCATAAATGCTTGCTTGGCAGGCACAATCAATCAATCAGTCAGCCAATAAAATTACTAGAATCCATTGAAACCCTATTGTTTCCCCAAACCATTGGAAACAAAGGGCAAGGGATATAGCTCAGGGGCACAAGTGCCTGCCTAGCAAGTGCAAAGTCCTTAGTTTGATTCCCAGTATTAAAAACAAAGACGTGAGCCTTTGAAACCAAATTGAACTTAAAAGCAATATTTTTAATTTACAGCTTCTGGAACTTAAAGTTTTGGATTTTACTGTTGTTGCTTGGTTTGGATTTTTGAAACATAGTCTCACTCTGTAGTCCAGGCTGGCCTTGAACTTTTGACAATCCTCCTGCCCTCAGCCTCCCAAGTGCTGGGATTGCAGGTGTGTGCCACCAGGCCTGGAAGGAACTTAATTTTAAAATCAAAATTCTAAAAATAAATTTAACTTTGAAGTTGCAGTGTATAATTTTTATGTCATGGCACCCAAACATGAAAAAAATATATATCTACATTTGGGCTAAAATATTTTGTGTCTGTTGGTGGGACTAATCCTCAGGGTCTCACACATGCTAAGCACTTGAGCTACATCACCACTGCCACCCTTGGCATAATTTTTCTGTACCTAAACATACTTAAATGTATGCATAACTGTCATGCTGGACCTTCACCAATCTTTGGTAAAGCAGTAAAGAGTGTATTATGACTGACTTTATTCAGAAAATGGCATATAAAACAATGAATTTTATATGAAGATATAATAATAGGATTTTTGAAATACTGTGTCAGTGTTACTAATATTTAATTTCCTTAAAAATCTCACATATGATAATGGCCTTATTTTGTAACTATAAGTAGTGATTAGTATTGTAAGAAAATTAAAGGAAAAATGTATCAGAGCAAGGATGACATGCAAATTTGTGAAGTTCTGTATTTTTTTCTAAGATGTTTGATACTCAGAAAGAGTGATGTCATGCTCAAGTACCTATGTTGTAGAGTAATAATATCACTAAGCTTTTCTTCTGGAGCATGAAGAATATAAGCTTATAGACCAAAGATTAGAAAAAAAAGAGAGCTGCAAGAATAGTCAATATTTTGGCTCTAGCCCTTCAAGGTTAGTGAGGACTCAGGACAGAATAGAACCTGTGCTATAACATCCTATAACTCAGTGGTTTCCCCAAGTTTCTGTTCAAGGAGATTATGGGGCTACAGAGGAAAGGGAATGAAGATACACAGTGTGCCAAAGGAGAGTCACCTAGAGAGAAAACATTCACTCAGGCTTTCACAGAGAGCAAACTAGACAAGCAATGGCCGTGACTCATCCAGATGGCTGACACTGACACCATTTCTACAGATCACTGTATGTGGTTCCAAAGTAAATCCTGAGGGGATTTGACTGACCTTGAGAGATACAAAGGTTACATGTTTTGCTATACAGGTCTTGCTTAAACTTGCCCTTAACCACCCAGCAGAAAAGTTTAACCACAAGGCATAAAATGTAGAGCTAGATTAGAATGCTGAGTTGTAAAAGGCTTAAATCGACAGCTTCCAAAAATAACCCACTGCGATCATTGAACATTGGATTATGTATACAACCACTTTCTTGTAGTTCAATGAGAAGAAATTTTGTTGTACCAATAATGATTTGAAAAATTATAACATCTACACCCTGTGCTTTGTATAACTAAAAGGACAACAATATGCATCATATCAAATATTGAAATATACTAGTAACATATTTTGAAACTGTCACAGTGTTATATACATTGTTATTTCTTACTAAAAGTAATTTAAAAAGAAAGTAAAACAAAACAAAAAATGTATCAGAGATTCAGTGTTAGTTTGGTAAATAATTACTTTGTCATTAAATTTTTTTCTGGTTGAATAGACAGTACATCAGATTTCCAACTGTGATTTTTTTTTTAAGCCTGGTGAAAAAAAAATATGCTGGCTTTCATTACAATGGAATTTCACAATGCCTTTTTACCTAGGAGTGAGAAGAAATTGTACTTTTCCAGAGTGAGATGAACTAGTAGTGCTTTATCTAAACTAAAAACATTGAATTTTGATAATATAGCTTGTCATTTGAATTTAATGAGTTCAGTTTCTTTGCCTTGTCTCTCATGAGATATGTGTGGTTATTTTGAAAGCATATCTTAGTTGTAGAAATACTAGAGAATCATGAGTTGGCACAGATAACCAGAAACATTCGCTGCTCTGAGATGGAGCAGGAGGAGGCACTGATTTGCCCGGGAAGTGGAGGAAATGAGTAAACTCCTTGTGAGTGACTCTGTGTTTTGGTTTCCACAGCAAGAAAAAGTTGTACTGTTTTTAAATTAAAATGGAAAAATATGAGAACCTAGGATTGGTTGGAGAAGGGAGCTATGGAGTGGTGATGAAGTGTAGGGACAAAGACAGCGGGAGGACGGTGGCCATCAAGAAGTTCTTAGAAAGCGATGATGACAAAATGGTTAAAAAAATTGCCATGCGAGAGATCAAGTTACTCAAGGTGAGTTGCTTCTTTTTTTTTTTTTTCTTTTAATAATTTACTAATGATCATTTTAATAGATAAAGTACACATTAGCATTCTTAATCATGCAAAGCATAATTACCATGTGGTGAATTGCTTCTTGATCAAGATTAATATTACAGTTGTAGAAAAAAATTACTGTCTTTATATTTGCTTTCCTTTATAAGTTTTAAGATGTAAATTTATTTTCTTTCATGGAAAAATAAAAATTTCTTGAATTTAAAAACGTCATGATGTGCTGGGTCTGGTGCTCACATCTATAATCTCAGCACTCAGCAGGCAGAGGCAGAAAGTTTGCTGTGAGTTTGAGGCCAGCCTGCACTACATAGTGAACTTGAGGCTAGCCTAAGCTGCTTAGTGAGACTCTGTCTCAAAAAGAAAAAAAAAAAATGTGATATAAAAATTATTTTTTAAGTTACTCATTTCTTCCTCTGTCTGTCTGCCTGCCTGCCTATCAGTCATCTGTCTCTTATCTGTGCTGGTGCCTCAAGGCTGCCAGGACCACTTAATGTCAGGGCACTCACTACTCCACAGCCTTCTGTGGAGGGCTGTGGCTCCTTCCAAGGAGGGGTAGGAAGTGGTCAGCCCAAGGAAGAGCTCCATGGCCCATGCTTCCTGGGCTGTGTGTCCACTGTGGCCCTAAGGTGTGCTGTTTTCCCCAGCAAGCAGTGTGACAAGGTCTCAGAAAAACCATCAGAGACTCCACCTGGAACTTTCCAGAATCCCTTACCCTAGAGGGACATTAGGTGCTTCTTACACAGTAAGCCATAACACTAGTCCTAGAAATTGGAAGCAAAACAAAGGTTCATTGTGGCTGCTAAGGCCCATTAGTTGTGTGATTTTTGTTTTTTATTTCATTTCTCCTGCTTGTTCTGGTTTATTTTATAGCTCTCTTTTTCCAACTTGTTGAAAGAGACACTTACTTCTCTCATCTATGGCCTTCCTTTCTGATATATTCACTAAAAGGTATATATTGCCCTGTGCAAGAATCTGAGACAGCATGTGTATCTATAATGCCAGAGCCCTTTGGCATGTGTCCCAGAAATCTGATTGTTAGTGCAAAATATTTTCTCATTTTCATTATAATTTCCTTGATCTGAGTTATTTAAAAGTTTCTTTAAAAAATATAGTTCTTAATTTTCAAACATGTTGAAAATTTCTGGGCTTTTTCTTCCACAGGTTAGTATTTATGACATACCTGCTCTATGATCTGAGTGAATACTGTATAAGAATGTATTTCTTTTAAATTTCTTGATATTTGGTGTAGAATGTAGTTACCTAGAAACTTCCTTATGTTCCTTAGAAGTATCCTATGGTTGGCCCTGAGGTCATATTTGTTTATTGTGTTGTTCAAATCTTCTAAAATAATTTTTGTGAGAGGTAGACAGTTTGAGACAGGGTCTTACTATATAGTTCAGGCTGGCTTTAAAGTTCTCCTGCCTCAGGGTCCAGTGAGGTGGTTCATCCGTCTAAAGCACCTGTTTAGGAAAGCTTACGCAACTGCAGGCACTGAGGGTTTGATCCCTAGCACCACATGCCTGAGGTTGAGAATTTCTGTGATGGTGTTCGGTTTGTTTTTTGTCCACAGGTACTTTGGAGCATGTTACTTTTAGGTCCAGTTTCTCTCATGGGTGATTTCCCTATGTTCTTTCTGGAGTTGACTTTTGCCCTTAACTTCTCCAAGGTCCCAAAGGGGTCCCAAAGCTCAGTTTCTTATCTGTGGCTTCCTGGCAGAATTAGCTCTGAGCCCTGAGACAGATGCTTTGAATTTTCCTGTTCTAGACTATAGGACCAGGAATCCTACTCTCTGATGACCTTTTTATGTATTTCAGAAGATGTTTAAAAAATGCATTTGACTTAATAAGAATTCCCTGTTGGAGTTGTTTAGCCTATCAACATCAAAAAAGGTAGTTTGCTTTAAAGAATATACAGTGCAAAGACAAGAGGGCCTGTGGAACTGAGTCTTATTTCAATAATGATTATAGGATAGAGCAGCAAGGACTTTGTATGTGGTAGACAAAGGGACGTTTTCCAATGCAACAGTCTGGAGGCTTTTTGTATGTCTGTTTTCTTTTTGTAATAGTGTTTTGCTATGCAGTTCAGGCTGGCCTTGTGCTCACTTTTGTAGCCCCTAGGCTGATCTTGAACCTGCAGAGCTCCTCCTGTCCCAACCTCCAGAGTGCTGGAATTACAGGCATGAGCCACCAGGCCCAGTTCTCAGCAAGCATAGCATATGGGGTTGGGGATCTAACTCAGCACCTTGAGTTTACCAGATAGGTGTTTGTGTCCCTAGCTATCTCCCAGCCCTTGGATTTTTTTTATAAAGAATAAAAAGTTTTATATTCTTGGAAGCTGAGGCAGGAAGATTACAAGTTTGAAACAGAGTCAGCCAACTTAATGATACAGCAAGACCTTCTCTCAAAATGAAAAATAGAAAAAGGACCTGGAGACAGAGCTCAGGTGCAAAGGCCTTGGGTTCAATGCTCAGTGCTTTAAATAAATAAACAAACAAACCTAAAGCACCAAAACAGTCTTAATTGACTTAATTGAACAATTGACAAAATATCATTTTTTAAATTTTCTAAAAACGGAATTTATCAAAGACTTGTTCTATCAGGACACAAGACTTATGAAATGAAGCTGTTTATTTTATTAATGAACAGTGATCATGAGTAGCTTTTCCTGTGGTCTTGTAGTTCAAGTTAGCTTTTAAATCTTTGAACTTTTGACTCTTACAACAGAAAAACCTACTTTTATATCTTAGTTAAGAAAAGAGATGTATTTTCTTCTTTTCTCTAAAATAAGACAACTCCAAAACCTCCCTCAGCCTCCAACCTGAGAGTTAGAGTGCAGGTTGTGTTCGACATGGATCTGGGCCTCTAGGGGCAGGTTCTCCTGGGAAGGAGGCGCCTCACTATGTTTTCATTAGGACTTCAAGTTCATATCCCACTCTTCTCTCAGCTGTTGTCAGATGGCAGTAGGTGGGTTGGTGACAATAGCAAGCTGACACTTGAACTGGTCATTCTGGCAAAAGCATGCTTGTCTAACTGAAAATCTTTTGCACTGGTTACCTCTTTTAGTTGTAAATATTTATCTGAGCTGGCAAAAGTCAGAGTTCTCAGGTGTGGTGCATTATTGTGTGTCGATGTGGGTGGTGTGACTGTGCCAGCCATCTGGGTGACCATGCTTACAACAGTGCCTGGGACAGTCTGTGTTCTGTATGTGTTAGAATATATAATGTCATGTTCTTCCTTTAAAATATTTTTATGTCCTCTGAATTGTTTATTTTGGTATTTTTTTTGTTTGTTTGGTCCCAGGAATCAAACTCAGGGCCTTGATCTTGCCAGGCAGGTGTTGTGCCACTGAGCTGCACCTCCATGAGTTGTTTATTTTATATTATGCTTCCTCTGGTCACTTGAACAGGTTTTATCTTTGTACAGTTGGTTACCCTTGTGCCTTTTGTAGCATATAATATGTCTACTGCTTTGTAGAGTGGTTGCTGTGTTTCCTCCTCGGTTTAGTGATCTCCATTTGATGTTAGTATTTGTTTATATTAGTGTTTATCGATAAACTTGTGAATATAATTAGACCATGAAATTTAAATTTTCAGGTCAAACATTATCATTCTGACCCTATGACAAGTAAATCAGAGTACTCACTTTTTTTTTTTTTTTTTTTTTAGATGAGGTCTCACTGAATAGTTTAGGCTGAAACTTACTATGTAACCCAAAGTGCCTCAAGACTTGGGTGATCCTCCTGGCTTAGCCTCCATAGTACTGACATTATGGGCATTGGCCCATATGTCTGGCTTTTGTTTGAATATCTTCCATTTTCTTTTTCTTCTCCCTCTGTGCCTCTCTCTGTCTCTCTCTCTGTCTCTCTCTCTTGTATACAGGTGGCAGAGTATTTAGAGTGTCACTACTAGATCAGACTTTTAGTGATCCAACTGTTTACAGCTTCCCAAGAGCTGAGATTACAGGTGCATGCTACCATGCACAGTCTCAGTTGCTGTCTCAGTGCGCCTAACACTGTAGTCCTGGAGATCAAACACCAGCCCCCTACATCTGCTGGCAGGCACTTTAATCTGCTGAGCTCTTTGGCCTGCCCTTCTCTTCCATTGTCTACATTTTTAGTAATGTCTTTGTGTATTATTGATCTTATAACATTCATTTTCTATTTTATAACCACACTGGCCACATCTGTATAAGATTGAGTCCTGTATTAAGTGGATTCACTACTCACATTCAGAATTTTTTCTGTTGTCTCCAATGACAACAGAAATGACAGTTGGGTTGGGTATCTTGTCTGTAGGTCATGTGATATTTTCTTCAAGATTCCAAGATCTGCATTCCTTTCAAAAATGGCTGATTGTTTTCTTTCTTTTCTTTTCCTGAATGTTCATCACCATTTGGGTTCCTTCTTGTTTATTTGTTTCTTTCTTTTTGGTTGTTGTTGTCTTTTTGAGACAGGGTTTTGTGATGCAGTTCAGGCTGGCCTTGAGCTCAGTTTTGTAGCCCAGGCAGGTCTCAAACTCACATTAATTCTCCTGCCTCAGTCTCCCAAGTGGCCTTCTTGTTTCTTATAGTATCTCTGAGTACTTCTGAACTGGCTTTTCTTTTTCCATTGCTTCTTATACCACAGTGGTTCCTCTGGGGCCAGATGATGTGGAGTGGCCACCTGGGCAGAGATCTTGTCCCATGCTAGCATGGCCCACGGTGGCTCACTGTGATGCCTACCTGATGCTGGCAGGTGGAATTGAATTCTCTGAGATGTGTGCCTATAGGTTTGTTCCTGATGATGTGTTGTATCTGCTCCGATGGTGATTCCAGCCAGGGGCCTCTGCGTGGCTGTTTGTCGCCCCCCCTCCCCATTATTTTCCAGTGCCTTCAGTTCTTAGGGTCTTTCCACCTGGTGCCTGTGTGCACCATGCCCATGGCATCAGTGACACGTGTATCCTTTCCAGGCTGTGCCTTGCCTCTAAAACTCTTGTCGGGCGACACCTTTTGAGCCCCTCAAGCGCATTTGTCTGGCTGTTGTCCCCCACCCCCACTGTCTATAGGGTGGGCTCAGGTGCCTGCAGTCTCATCAAGGATAAAGTTAGGCTTCTCTTCCTTGTTGGCTTTGTTGTGTTTTCTGAGATCAGAAAGGAGTAGTTTTGTTCTCTGGCTTAAAAACCACAATATACCTTTAAAGTACATAGCTTATATATTTTATAGTTGACTTATGCTAAGATCTATGTATTTTGTCTGTCTGTCTATGGTACCAGGAATTGAACTCAGGACTTTGTACTTTGTGTGACTGAGCTATCTCCCTGGCCCTAAGATCTTTTTTAGGTAATGATTAATTGCTAATAATTTGTTTTTATAAAAACTCTTTTGCATTTTTTATTACAGCAACTGAGGCATGAGAATTTGGTAAATCTGTTGGAAGTGTGTAAGAAGAAAAAAAGATGGTACCTGGTCTTTGAATTTGTTGACCACACAATTCTTGATGACTTGGAACTCTTTCCAAATGGACTGGACTACCAAGTAGTGCAGAAGTATTTATTTCAGATTATTAACGGAATTGGCTTTTGCCACAGTCACAACGTAAGTATTAGATTTAAGTAGTCATCTTGCTAATACTTGCCTGTCCAGAAACCCATCACTTAGCTTGCACATTTGTGTAGGGTTTGAAACAATAAAATAAGTGGGTCCTGGGATCTTTAAAGCCAGGACCATTCTGTATTTCTTCATTTCAATGCCCCAGATCCTTTCTGTCTAACCATGCTGTGCTCTTTTTGTCTTAGATCATACACAGGGACATAAAGCCAGAGAACATTTTGGTGTCACAGGCTGGCGTGGTGAAGCTGTGTGACTTCGGGTTTGCACGTACGCTGGCTGCTCCTGGAGAGGTGTACACTGACTATGTGGCCACCCGGTGGTACAGAGCACCAGAGCTGCTGGTCGGGGATGTCAAGTATGGCAAGTAAGGCACCAGTGTACGAATGCAGAATGGTCTGCTGTTGTTGAGGGGAGGGCTGGAGTGTGAGGTGGGGTAGGGGAGGAAAAGGGGGCGGTGTTATAAAGAGAGAAGAGGGCTGTTGTTCCTGTCCCTCAATGCAGAGCACTAGTCTGGCATATGCAAGGGAAAGGGCTGAAAAAATTTGAAGGAATTGTACTCTAAACCTAAATTGTCAAGCCAGGCTTATACACATGTAATCCCAGTAGTTGAGATGCTGAGGCAGAAGGATCATGAGTGTGGGGCTCATCTGGGCTCCAAAACAAGACCCTGTCTCACAAAAGAGGCCTTCATAAATAAGTTCTCTTCTCTC
>PVJA010002234.1:0-110262 GCA_004027025.1 Myocastor coypus | reverse complement strand
TCTTTTTGATACGTACTGCTCCTGGTGTAAAGTCAGTTACTGTCATTCTCTCAAGAGTAGTACTTGAAAATAAGAGACTGAGCCAAAAACCATATTCTTGACAGGCTACACTTTTGTATTTCCTTGAATTTCCAAATATCTGTGTCAAAATTGTGTCACTGCTTATATCACATTGTATGGAAAGTTATTAGAATATCAATGATGGTCAGAAAATATCATTTACAAGCTAAGTCAAAGATATTTAATATTCAGAAATCCAGTGATGATAAGCTCAAGTACCTATGTTATAGAGTATTAGTACCGCAAAGCTTTTCTGCTGGAGGGTTAAGAATGCAAGTTAACAGACCAAAAATTGGAGAAAAAGAAGGGCTATAAGGATAGCCAATATTTTGGCCCTAGCCCTTCAAGGTCAATAAAGACCCAGGATATAAGAGAACCTGTGCTGTAATACCCTCCAACTCAGAGATGTCCCAAATTTCCTGGTCAAGGAGATTATGGGACCTCAGAGGAAAGGGATGAGTGAACTGCAGTGTGTCTAAGGAGAGTCACCCAGAGAAAAAACATTCTCTCAGGCTTTCACAGAAAGCAAAATTGCCAAGCAATGGCCGTGACTTGTCCCGAAGGCTGACACTAGCAACAGTTCTACAAAGTACTGTCTATGGTCTCAAACTTAATCCTGAGGGGATTTGACCCTGGAAGATACAAAAAAAAAAAAAAATGAATGTTTTGTTATACAGGTCTTTCCTTGACTTGCCCTTGGCAACCCAGCAAGAAAAAAAAAAATCCTTAATTACAATACATGAAACGCAGAGCTAGATTAGTGAGATGAGCTTTAGGAGGCTTAGATTCAATAGCCTCCAACATCACAAGCTTCACTGGTGGCCCACTGCAATTGCAAAACCTTTGACTGTGTATGTATCTGCCTCTTCTTAGTCCAAAAAGAACTATATTCTTTTCCTTTTTGTTTTTGTTTGTTTGTTTGTTTGTTTGTTTTTCGTTTTTCTTTGTTTTTTTTTTTTCCTAAGCAACATCAATAGGGAGGTGGGTCATGCCCACACACTGTACTCTGCAGAATGACTGTGAGGACAATATGCAATATGTCAACTTTCAAAGAAAAGAAAGGGGAAAAGAAAAAAAAAGTAATGTGGATTTAGAAAGGTTAATGTTAATTTTTTGATCAATCTTATATACCTATATGTATTAATCTAAACTGATCTGATGATGAAAATATGTAATATAACCATTGTTAAATTTAAACAATAAAAAATATTGAAACAAAAAAAAAGAAAAGAAAACGATTTACCTAGAATGTACATTGTATTCAGCACTGTTAATAATCTAGAGATAATTGAAACTATACAGGAGGATATGAATAGTATTCAGCACTGTTAATAATCTAGAGATAATTGAAACTATACAGGAGGATATGAATAGGGCATATACCAACATCATATCTATATATAGGGGCTGTAGGCATCCTGCATTTTGACACCCACGTGGCAAGGAGTCTCTGAATAGTCGCACTCCAACTCAAAGGGAAGGCAGCAGAAAGCCTATGGATTCCAGCTTGTCTCTCTCAGGCATTTCCCATAATAGCAAAAGGAGCTGTAAAGGGAGTTCCTTTTCAGCAAAATGAACTTGATGGTCAACATAATTTCCACAATGGGAGTAAATATCAAAAGTCACGATTCACAGGGAAACTTAATGGGATGAAGGCAAAGTTCGGTTTTGTTTTCTGAAAGAGCAAATGATTTCTCCATGTTCAAGGACTTGACTCCATGTTCCAAAACTACTACTTGTGCATTGTTACCTCCTGCCCTACGGAAGAACTCAAGAACAATAGGCTTCTCCGACCCCCACAGAGGGCAAAGCTGCCTCAGGAAATGTGGGGCAGGGCAGAAGCCAGTGCCTCAACAAACTTGCGGGTGACAGAAGTTGTTCAAAGTGAACCCTGTTACTCATGGGGAGCCTCAAGTTATAGAAAAGAGATGAGAGGGGCTTCAATTTACCACACCTATAACATCCTCTAGGCTTATCTGATTTTCAGATGAAAAGTGTTTAGCCTTTCATTTGTTTATTTATATGAATTTATGAATATTTTATTCCCTATTTTTTATTTTTTCCTGATCTAATTGTTTTCTGTTTTTAAAAGAGAGTACAAATTAGAATTAAAACAGAAAATATTAAAAATGATCCAGATTTCATTTGACAAGGTAATATGAATTTCACAGTATGTGTTATATAGTGTCGTCTTCAAACCAGTAATACATATTACCAAATATATGCATGTAAAATTGGAAGAAGAAAAAAAGAAAGACTTGTACAAGACATTAAGAAGAGAAAAAACATAAACAATTGAAAAAAGGAGACAAAAAATATTATCTGCATAGACCATCAGAAAGGCACAATACAGCTGTCCAAACCACCCTGCTTACATACATAGATAGATCTCTTCCCCCACTCCCTGTCCTGCCCTTCTTCTCAACTCAGCACTCTTTCTTTTTTAATAAGTTCATTCCCTTTTCCCAATATCTATTGTACCCTTCAGATTCCATTTTTGGAACAAGATCTTAGCGTGTTGCTGAGGCTTGTCTAACTTGTGTGCTTGAGTGATCTGCCTGTCTCAGCCTTCCAAGCAGCTGAGACTAGCACTACGCTTAGACAGTGATTATTATTTACACCACCTAACCTGACATTCGATACATTATAATAAGTCAGGTGTCTATGGACAGGACTTTTACCTAAGTAGTTTCTAACTGTGTAATGTCCCTTTGTTATATTCAACAATAAACCCTATGCATAGATAGATTCGTTCCTTATTTAATTTGTTGTTTCATATTTAGTTTTAGACTCTTTTCAACTACTAATAGTTTTAAAAAGTTTTTCTTATTTTAATTATAAATATTCATCAGGAAGTCTCTCATTTTTCATTATAGTGTTTGGGTAGAAATCACCATGTAAAACCATGATTTCCCTGAAAGCAGTCATGTATTTCCACAGTAATAAAGTTACAAGAAGGAAAAAGGCATGTTATTTAAAAAATTATACACAAGGGCCGGCGGTATAGCTCAGCAGATTAAGCGCTTGCTTATGGAAGCGCAGGGGCCAAGGTTTGGTTCCTGGCCGCACCTGTCTCACCAGCCTCGCTCTAGAGCTGGCGATGGAGTCTGGGCACGGTGGCATGCGCCTGTAACCCCAGCACTTGGGAGGTACAAACAAGAGGATCACTATGAGTTAGTAGTGAGACACTAAAAAAAAAAAAAAAAAGACAGACGAGGACATAAAAAATTATACACAGAACAAAAATCTGAAATACTGCAATGTGCTAATTTTATAGTAAAATTATACTTTTGGTCATAAAGTGGACACAAACATATAATAGCTTGCATAAATATAGATGATGATGATGAAGATAGATAGATGATGGATGGATGGATGGATAGACAGACAGACAGACAGACAGACAGACAGAAAGACAGAGAGAAAGACAGACAGAAAGACAGATAGGCAGAGACAGCGACAGACAGACAATATAATCTCAATGTGTAAGGATGGTTAGAGGGGAATGTGGGCAGGGATGATAAAGAAGATGGCCTGGGTGGCTGATGACTGTATTTATCACAAGCTTATCAGACACGGTGTACTTGAAGAAGCTGGTGTCTATAAAATTACTAGGTATACAGTAGGCCCAATTAGCACTTCCTCAACCCAGAAACTCTGTAGCATTTCCCTGCCTTGTAGCACTTCCGTTGGTTGGCATCTGTGCCTTGCATCCACTGCCTTATCAATCAACATTTGCTTTTCATTACTTTCACTTCTGATTTCCTCTTTCTGTGTGGGGAGAAGGGGGAGCCTGAGTTTCTCGATCCCTACAGAGCCTCTCTCTGAACCAGTCTCTGCTCACTTTCCTGTCATTCACCTGAGCGGACGTGAGAGGACCAGCAATACCTGGGGTAAGACTCCTAGGAGGCCATTGAGAACCCCTGGTCCCTCAGAGATCACCTGCTTGAGGCTACAAATATATCCACATGTATATTTCTATATATGTAACTGAACAAATAAAACCAAAATTAATCTAAAATTAATACAAAATTGATGTAAGGTTAATATTCATAAGTCACTAATTTTTTTGTTTGCATCTTCGCATGTAAAAGAGATTTGAGAATGATATAATTTGGATAAATTATTTCAATGAAAAACTGCTATAAATATTTATCCTACTAGTCTCTATATTATATTTAATATAGCACACATATAAATACCTATAAACAATAATAAAATTGAATTTAAAATAAAATTGCTAGAATATAGCTTGATTAGCAGTAGCTATCCAGAATACTGCTTGTAGCATCTGCTTGAATACTAAGAACTTCCATGAAACAGATCTGGTGTTTTGTCGAGCACTGAAAACAGCACGTTTTTAGTGTAATATATCTTCTTTTGTTATTTTAGAGGAACTGCAGGGCTGGAAAACATTTATTTTATCAGTCATACTTTATGCTTATCACAGAGCTATATCACAGTAGGCATATTTGTTGAAGGAAATGGATAAAATTATTTAAAACATTCTCAGAGCGTTTCATAAATTATTAACTCAGGTTATCAATCACCAAGCCTTTCTAAGGGGCCTATGTAGGGACCCATACAACATCACGTATGGTGAAATCACACCATGTATATATGATTGCTGACATATCCTTGCCTGTGTTGTGCCCCTGCAAATACGTCCCAAACCATGCTACAAACACTCTTAGAAACAGTTCAGGATCTCTCTGAAAAACCCAGTAAGCAAAGGTAAATTATAGCAAGCAAATATTTCTGATTTTATGCAAAGAGGTGAATGGTACATCTGTTATTGTTTTAAAATGTAGATATCAAATGTTTCTCTTCTGGATAAAGAAACAGTAACTAATGTGATTCGATTATTTTGGGGACTATGTTAACATATTTACCTTTCTTTTCGTCCAATTTAAAATCACTGTGTAATCCAATTAAGTGGAATGAAATATCTCTAGTAATGTTCCGTTTCCTTTACTTTTTGTTTCAAAATTGGAACTTTTGTCAAAGCTACTAATTAATTTCTCACTATATGTTCCACAAGCAAACAAAATTATAAAAGTAGAAACACAGTTTGAACAATAAAGGCTACAAAAACACTGACAAGTTTTCTGCACCCTTCTTCCTAAAATTGTTCATCTACCTTCCATGTACTGAAATTTTATTAATAGCTTTTGTTATTCAACAGGAACTGAAAATTGGGGAAAACATCTTTATTTCGATGTTATATCTTAGATAAAATATTTTAAATAAAGTTGATTTATATTTTTAATTGTGAGTTAGACAATTGCCTCAAAGCAACTTTTTCATGCTATACTTTGTCCCAAGTAGAGGCTACTCAATTCAAAATATTAATGTGGAATGTTTAATATACCTGGACCCCAGCACCTATCTGTGCAGCTTTAAATTCTAGATTTATGAACAGAAAATTAAAGAACAAATGTTGTGTGTTGGCAAATACTAAGGAAACTAAAACTCATTGGAAGTGCATAACTAAACTAATAAAGGATTCAATTATTTATAATTTTCACCATTATAGACTCCAATATGGGTAATTTTTATGAAAATATTTGTCCCCCTAGTAATGCAATTGTGACCCTGAATGTGTAAAAAGTTTCCTATGGAAAGTCTTAAGAATTTAATTTGAGAAGAAAAAAAAAGAATTTAATTTGAGGACCGGTCAGATAGCTCAGTGGACTAAAGCACATGCTTAGGCAGATACAAGGACTGGGGTTCGACCCCTGTCGTGCCATTCCAGTCCTTCCCCCAGGGCACACTGAGATGGCAATTAACGCTGGGCATGGTGGCACGTGCTTGGAATCCAAAGGGTTGGGAGGCTGAAAAACAGAAGGATCACTGTGAGTCTGATCTGTGTAGTGAGACCCTGTAGACCCTGTACTAAATACTCACAAAGGAATTCAATTTGTATAAGTACTGTAATTTTTATATCTCTAATAAGAAGATATTCAGAACTATGGTTCAAAGACACATAACACGATATTTCCAATTTTTACTACTATAAAGTACTTCCATTGCTTAGAAATATGATATGATTAAATAAATTACAGTTCGCACAAATAATGAAGCTTCCTACAGACAACTAAATTGTTTTCTAGTAATTTAAGTAACACAGAAAATCTAACATATCATTAAAACACTTATATAAAGTATAATGTACAAATACAAAACCTGCCTAATTTTTGGGACAGATGTAAATACAGGATAGAAAAATAATTAATATATCAAAATGTAGCAGCTTGCCTATTTTAAAAAATGTTTTGTTCAACATCTAATTCATATTTGTGAAATAATAATCAGAAAACACACATAGACAGAAGAAAACTACCTATAATACTGAACAATGTTAGGAGAATATATATGTATACATATGTATTTCTGAATATTTTCTTACATATATTTATTTAGTTTTTAAATAAAAATTTTATCATATTGCTCACACTTTAATTTTTTGATATCTTCTAGTTTTTTATTGTAAATAGTATAGCAATGAACATACAAGTAAATTTTTATTGTTATGAGTTTGCTTAGTATAAAAGTTACAAATCCATTTGATAGTTCAAATTATGGACATGCTCTTAGAATATGTTAAAACATGTATGTATACATATATATGTACATGCACACATAGTGATGGTTCATATTGTGTATCAACTTCACAAGATCACAGTGTTCCTGTATATTTGGCCAAACTATCTGGCCAGCTATTCCTTTGAAAGTATTTTCTTTGATGAACTAAACATTTATTTGGTGGACTGAGTAGAATAGATTGCCCACCATAACACTGGGGGATCTTATCTCACTAGTTAAAAACCTGAGGAAAATACGAAGGCCTGCTCTCCACTAATTAAAAAAGAATAACTATTGCTGTCTTTGACTTAAAATATTTATGTTTCACTATTTGCTTGGTTGGCTTTGCTTTTGTTTGTGACCTTCAGACTTAAACGGAAGCATCAGCTCTTCTTGGGTCACAAGCCTGCCAGCCTCTTGCTTTGAACTTCCTTGCTTATTTTCCCAGCTCAACAGCCTGCCAACTGCAGATCTTCGAACTTGTCAGCCTCCACAGCCTTCGAATCTAATTCCTCATGACAAGCAAGCATGCACACACATACCCAAGCTGTGCTGGTTTTGCTTCTCTGTAGAGTATGGACTAATAATGTAGTCTGTAAAAAGTATATAAATTTATGCCACTACGAGGAGCACATCAAAATTGTTGAACTAACACCAAAGCAGTCCTCCATATTTACTAATTTTCTGTAATAAGAACACTATCATAGTGTTTTTTTAAATTTATATTTCTATTCATTAAAAAAGGTGATGGTCTTTTATTTTCATTTCTGGTCTTTTTTTGCATATTTTTCAATTTATGTATCCATACATAGGAAAGGGCTGTAAACTACAGACATTAATTCCTTGCTATATATGTTCCTGAGAGTCTTTATATTATTTCATCTTTTCTTAACTGCTGTCTGTTTTTCATAATTTTATAAGGAAATTTGAAACATTTAGGTACAGAAATCAAATTGTGCCAATGATACTATTAAAGCTGTTGTTAGTTTCCATCCCAGCAACCAACAGTGATCCATTCCTAGCTGAAAAGCAGATTGACCTGGCTTAATCACAAATGGGTTGAAGACTCAGATCTTTTAATAGTTTGGGGGGGGGTGTTAGGAAATGCCTTGGTTACTTTTTCATCACTAAAATACATGACATCCCCAAGTCAAAAGAGGAAAGGTTTACCTTGGCTCACAGTTTGTGGAGGTCCAAATCCATAATTGCCTGGTTCCAAGATAGGGTGGCATGGCAGAAGTGCACCACAGAGAACTGCTCATGCTGTAATAGGCAAGAACTGGAGAGAAGGATCGAGGGGGAAGGAGAGAGACATCCTGCCAGGCCACACTCCCAGTGAATAAATTTCTGCCACTGGGCTTCACCTCCAAACTTCATTCTTCACTGTAAACTCACCGTAGGACAAATCTAGTAATGAATATCACACCTCATGATCCAATGACCTCCTCAGAGCCTCACCTATAAGTTTGTAAGACTTTACGGAACATTTATAACCACCCTATCTGGGGACTAGGCAATTATGGATTTGAACCTCCACAAAATGTGAGGTTCACAGCTAAATCTTGGAAACAACCCAAATTCCCATCAACTGAGAAATGGATCAAAAATGGTATTTTTATACAGTAGAGTATTATTCAGCTATAAAAATTAAATCTGATGTATTTATAGATAAGTGAACACAGCTATAGATGTGCTGCCATAAACATGGTGTACATATATCATTGTGGTCTCACGATTTCAGTTCTTTTGGAAAAATATGTAGGAGGGGAATAGCTGGTTTCAGTGGGACCTCCTATCCTAGCTTTTTGAGGAATCTCCACACTGATTTCCGTAATGGTTGTACCAGCCCGTACTCCCACCAACAGTGGAGAAGGATCCTTTTTCCCTCACAGCCTCTCCAGCATTTGTTATTGCTTGACTTCTTGATGATAATCTTTCTGACTAGCCAGAGTTGAGCTATGGGTGACACCCCAGAATTTTGATAAAAAAAAACAAGATAGCCATCACTAGCAGCAAATTCAGTGACACAGAATAAGTCACAAAACCTGCTTACTCATGTTATAAATTCAACCTGCTGAGTGAAGTTAATGTTACTTCAAGGGGTAAAGACAATTTTGTTCAAATTGGCAGACAAGGTGGCTGCATTTAAAGCTGGACATATAGGCCGGGCGTGGTGGCTCACGCCTGTAATCCCAGCACTTGGGAGGCTGAGGCAGGAGGATCGCTGCGAGTTCGAGACCAGCCTGGGCTACAAAAGTGAGCTCAAAGCCAGCCTGAACTGCACAGTGAGACCCTGTCTCAAAAAGCCAAAAAAAACAAAAAACAAAACAAAACAAAAAAAAAAATAAATAAAGCTGGACATATTACAGGGGTGACAAGTAGAACTGGTACTTTTGATGTTTCAAATATTTGTGAAGATTTTGAAATAATATGATCCAGGGCCTTTTTCTCCCAGCAATAATGTTATCCATCACCTACCTCAGTTTTCAAGAGTTTGAACATTATTTCTTGTTATGGTTATAGCTGTCCCCCAAAGTCTCACACACTTATAGGTGAGGCTCTGAGGAGGTCATTGGATCATGAGGTGAGATATTCATTACTGTATTGTCCTATGGTGAGTTTACAGTAAAGAGTGAAGTTTGGAGGTGAAGCCCAGTGGCAGAAATTTATTCACTGGGAGTGTGGCCTGGCAGGATGTCTCTCTCCTTCCCCCTCGATCCTTCTCTCCAGTTCTTGCCTATTACAGCATGAGCAATTCTCTGTGGTGCGCCTCTGCCATGCCTATCTTGGAACCAGGCAATTATGAATTTGGACCTCCACTAACTGTGAGGTTTACAGCTAAATGTTGGAAACAATTCAAATTCCCATCAATTGAGAAATGGATAAAAAATGATATTTTTATACAATGGAGTATTATTCAGCCATAAAAAGATAAATCTTATGCATTTATAGATAAGTGGATAAAGCTAGAGACTATATTGATAAGTGACATAAGTCAAATCTCACGTGCAAACATCAGATTATCTTGCTAGTGTGAGAACCTGAAAGAGTAATTAAAATCTAAAAGGTAAACAGATACTGTGAAAGACAAAGAAGTTATTCAAGGAGAAGGAAAAACTGGGGTGGGGAAAAGCACAAAGGAAGGAAGGGAAAATATATGTATTTATGTATATATGGAGGAGAGTCTGGGTAATTGCACTGCCAGCTTCTGCTGGTCTCTTGAAAGGAGCACTTAATGCCTATTTTTTTTCTTTTTCTTTTCTTTTGAATTTCTTGTAATTTTTTGTTATTGTTTTTTTTTTTAAACCAATCTTACATGTTTACGGTTAGTACTGAGAGCTAACTTGAAAATAATATCATGAAATACAGCAATATTTGTTGAATTCCTGTTACTTTTTTGTGATTTTGTATCATTTCTTTTTTTGTTGATCAAACGATTAAACATTAACACTTTCAATAAACATTACTTTTTTTTTTAACAGTTGACACACTGCATATTGCCCTCACAATAGTTGTACAGAGCACAGGATATGGGTATGACACACCTTCCAATTGATATTGGTAAGGAAAGAAAAAAAAATTACAGTTTTTATATTAGGGAGACTATACAATATTTGCACATGTTGTATCATTTCTAATGCTTCTTTTTTCTCTATTATAATTTTGTTTCTTTAAAAAAAAGAAAACTCTGGCTAGTAACCTACCTTAGAAAGCAATCTGAGTTTGGTTTTAGAGAAGACGTCTAGATTCTGCATCCATCTCCTCCCACAGCTGTGTGGAAAGACATAACATAAGGGTATATACTTTCATGTGGTTGATAATGTTAATTATATCCTGATAACATGGTAACTTCAAGTGACGTATTTCTATGGATGTCCATCATAGAAAGCTAGCCTTTCTCTATAGATATCTATCCACATGTGTGGACTCACATTGAGAAGTGACCACTTGAACCCAGGTAGCAAAACCAAAAACCTGTCCAGTCATGGTAGCCACTCTATGCATATGCTCAGTGGCACAAAATGACGTATTGACTTTCCTTGATAAGTAAATACTCAAGGACTTTAGATGTACAGTTTTGCTGACTGGCAATAAAAATACACACATCGTCATGTGCATCTTCCTAAAAACTTTATAGCACATAAATAAGTATCATTGCCTTGTTGTCAGTATCAGAAGATGCATCTACATGTGTTGCCATGGTGACTTATTAATCTTCCATAACAATTGACCCTTAATATCCTCTATGCTTTCATCAATTTAGTCTAGTTATGGTGTAAAGTGAAAGAGGAATATGTTGCCTCTTGTTGAACTCCAGCCTATCCTCAAAGTACATGCAGAACATCCTAGGTAACAGGCAGGATCAAGGACTCACCTACAGTAAAAAGGGATTCTTAGCATTAGTAACATGGTCAGCCTCCAAGAGTGATTTAATGAAGTGGTGGCCTTCAGTAGAGTAGATGCTTTTGTTTTTCATATCAGCCTTTTCTTCCTCTTTAAGATCTCTAAAGACTTTTCCTTTAATTCAAGGTGCTTGACCTTCATGTGGCAAAGCACTTTTGGAGGCTTAATTGTTGGGTAGTTATTCTCCACACACGCTAGCATGCAAATTTACAGAATATCTACTGTGAGAAATCCAGCAACGTAAATTAGGTTCTTGGAAGTCAAATTCTTTTTGTAGCTTGCTTTCTATTTGTTGGTTTCTACTGACTCATAAGTGCCATTTTTGAAGAATTCCTCCGGTGATATTTGTTCTGTTACTGTTGTTTGTTTACTCATTTCAGCAAGGATTTACTTACAGGCTTATCAAAGTTATGACCATGTCAAATGTGTAACATAGAAAAGAAGCAAAGGAAGTAGCAAATAAAATAATGGGCAGGCCAGACACTGACCAAGATAAGCTTTGAATTCTGACCCAAAGTCACCAGAAATAGCTTAATTGTAACTTGTTATTCACTGATAAGATTTTTAGGAATCTGAGCAATTGACTTATTATGGCTTCTGTGCAGTCGAATTTTTCTGCTAATGTTGATCTGCATTTGCATCTAATCCCTAGAGCTAGCATCACCACCTCAGCTCTACTTCAGATCATCAGATGTTAGAGCCTCATTGGGAGCCTGCAACCTACATACTGCACATGTATGGTTCACAGCAAAGTTTGTGCTCCTGCTCTGCTGTTAATCTGCAAGGACATAAGCTTAGGAAATAACATGAATCGTGGACAGTGTCTTTGCATTCAGAAGAAGTTGTGCTAGTTTTGTCACTATTTATTTCCTGCTGTGGTGCTGGATTCCTAAGAGGTCAGAAACCACTACTGGTCCATGAACCTTTGCTCTAAAGGGCTTCGTAGTGCTCTGAGAATGCATTATATCACATATAACTCAAAGTGCAATTTTACCAGCTTGAAGTAACACAGTTCAAATAGACACCATTAGAAGGCAGCAACTCAGTGTGCCTCACTCCAGCAAGTGATAGAGCTCATTAGCAAGCCAAAAGGAAGCAAAAAAGATCCCCAAGTCTCAGACTGTCAATTGTTTTATAATACCTTACAGAGTTTTGGACTCAACACCTTATCTAAAATCAGTACAGATGTCACACAGGTGATGTCATGGTACAATAAAGAGATAATTAAAAGTTTGTTATTCACAAAAAAAGAACTTTCTACAGAGAGTAAGGCAGGTACCTAAGCTGATCTCAAATGCCTGAACAAAGAAAGAGTTCACGTGGCTTTCACTTTTATTGCAACGAGTGGATAGGACTGAGTGAAGGTTCATGAAGCCAGGCAAGAGTTTGTGTGGCTTGACCTTTTCCTATTAGCCCTGAGGAAGGGGCTGACTAGGCTTTCTTATCAGCTTGCTCCCATGTATGCCAGGAGGGGAAAGGAATAGTCGGGTCCTGAGAGCTGTGGGCAGTCAAACATCAAAACAAATGGAGTGGCATATCACAGTTTTTATTTCTTCTTTCATTCATCATAATTAGACTTTTTGTACTGGTGCTACGTAAAGTGATTAAAAATGATTTAGGGGTTATCTACAGTTTTTGTTCCTATGGAATCAGCCAACCAGTACATGAATTAACTGGATTTAAATTTTACTAGAATTTTCACTTACAAATTGTATTTAGAATTAGTTCCTTGACAAGTTGTTTCATGGTTATTTATGCTTTTAGAATTGTTTCTATTGAAAACAGATTAATCAGTTGACATTATTTACATTTTTGAAAAACAAATTTAGTTTTGTATGACTTGCCTGCTTTCTCCATTACTTTTATATTCTGGGGTGGAAGTGCTTCAGGTTCAGAATAATGAGTTAATCATAATATATAATTCATCTTGTACCACAATTATTGGCCCATTTTTCTAATTTATTTGTTTATTTCATTTCATTCGTTTGCCTCTTTCTCATTCCTCTTTCTGTTATAGTAAAATATTTCAGCATATTTGGTATACACTTAATATGTGTGTAGTATTGTGCATTACGCTTTTTGCATATATTTAATAGCATTGTTCTGAAGTTATACTTCTATCTTAATTGTAACTCATCCCTGAATTTTAAAGATACAGATATGTATAAAGATATATATTCCTTGCTTTCGTGTGCTGAAGAGTGGTCTGGAATATGAATGTACCTTACTCTATTTGTCCTCCTATAGATAGACAGTTATGTGGTGATTAATTCATTATTACTGAAAGTAACCCAATGATATACTGTGTCTAGGAAAATGTAGTAAGGGACTATAGGCTTCTTTCTAGAATGGCTGCACCAGTGACCACTAGAAGAGGAATGTACTATTTTTTAATTAAGATATATGTTGACTTTCTAAAATATATAATTTCTTCAGATGACTAGAAGCAAAATATCAGTTAGAAGGGAACAGAGTCCTCAGCCAATCACTCACTCATCACATTTAGTCATCACTTATGTGTGAGATCATGTGTACAACTAGCATATGCCTCTGTATAAGGTAAAGGAGTTGATACCTCAAAAGGAGAACATCAGTGAAAATGGTATTTTTACACGTCATAGCGGAGGGAGTCAGGCTTGAGGAAGATGCTGAAGGATGCGGCAATAATTTCCATGTATAAGGATATGTATAGAACAGACTATGAAATCACTCCATGTACTCAAAATGTAGAAAAAGTTAAAGCTGGAATATACGATATAGATATTTGAGATGAGATTGGAATAATGGGAAACTGCACATAATGAAGCCTCAATTGTGTTGCTAAAAAATTTTAACATCAGCAGATTTTTGCTATTGGAATATCACTCATATCAAGTAAATATATATTAGAATACCTAAATGTTTTAGTTCTGTGTGAATCTTATCCATATACATGGAAACCATTTCCATATGTTTTAAGGAAACTGTGAATTATATAAATAAAAATGGTTCATAGTCATTTAGTAAGCCCTATGCTCATATTTACTCACATACACCTTTATTAATTTCTTATACTATGTATAACTACTGTGAGGATAATGATACATAGTGTATAAACTGTTGTTATTCTTTTAATTTGTAATAAAATTTTGTTTTCTTTTTAACAACTAAATAAAATCATACAGTATGTTCTCTTACAGAAAAGTTCCATTATACTACAATAGTTACGATAATTATGTTATTTCACAGAGATGCATACAATGACCATAAACTGAATCTTAAAACTGCTAAAATATTTATAAACTCTACTAATTGTCTTTGTTTCATGCCCACAGATAGCTGGTTAAGAATAGTAGAGGAAGGTGATATTAAATACTAACACTAATAAAATGCTGAGATTTTAGACAATGAACCCAAGATACCCTAATACTCAAGATGAATTCTATTATTTTTCTGTTGCTCTGTAACAAGTAACTGTTAGACTATTACTTGGAAGTTGTATATCATATCCCTATTAAAAATGCTGTGGCAGAAATCAAAACTAGAGGAAGACTTGCTTTTTTCAATTACAGTTATATTTAAAGCATTTAGCTATCTGTCTGCTCTATTTATTTCTGTCCTTCATTTATAGCTTATGATACTGAATTAAGAAAAATCTTTGAAAGATAAAACTGCAGAAAAAAATTCTACTAGTTTCTAGAGCTCTGTTTGACTAAGTTAACTAAAGAAAATTTATTTTGGAGTATGGATTATCTACAAGTGTGGAATATGTGCTTCTTGATAAGAAAGAGAGGAATTCAATCATGAATATGATGATCTTTAATGAAGAAAAGAAATTCTGTCCCTCAAACATGAGCTCCATTTAAAATAAGTTTGATACTCTCTTGCCTTTGAGTTCCTCCCTAAAAAATACTAATTTAGCAACAGGAAAGTATCATACTAAAATTATTTCAGTATAGTTAGATATCTGTTGAGCATGTACAAGACCTGAATTTAATCATCAGCACCAATGAAGCAAAACACTTTGAATAATAGTCATTGTTAATCTTTCACTATTTAACAGTACTTGTGTGGAAATGCAAGACTTGAAAGCTAGAAATGATGTCTATCGTTATTATGAGTTAATATCAATCAAAACAAGTAAATAATACCATCAGAAGTTATTTAAATATGTGCATCTTTTAAAATTCTGCCTTGATACAACTGACTGATAAACAATTATATGAGTGTTCAAGAGTAATTGGTAATGTTATGAAACTTTAAATTTGTAATTTTTATCCTCATGAATTCTACTTTACTGAGATGAAAGAAAATTAGAATACTGGACAATGCTGTGGAATAAAAGTATCCAGGATAGATTTTTTAAAACAGCTTTTCACCTTTATCTGTAATGAACTGAGTATTAAAGTTGTTTCATGAAGTTTATGAGCAGGTTTATAAAATCTAGTAATGAAATGCAAATATCTCTGTTCATTAAGGCTCAACTGTTTCATCAATTTTGCATACATAGTTCGTTCAGTAGGGACTGATAATTATGTTGCAATGTGAAAAAATGTTTATTAAGTACCAATATGAAGCAGCTAGGTGTATCCAATTACACCCATATAATGCTATTTCACAAAGTGATTTGATCTTATTTATTACTTCATTATCTTCATTTGACTAAATTTGATGGCATTTGTCATATTTCCAAAGTGAAGTACAAATGGAAACACAACCAAAGAGTTCTTAAAATCAGAATCTACTGTTCAGAGGCCTTTTTGAGGTTAAACTCCCCTTCCTCCTCATAGAGCTGAAGGCCATTTCTCCATCCTCATCTTAACCTTGCTCCCACTTTTGGTCCTGCCAATTAGCCCCTATTCTGGCTTTTCTCTTACTTCTTTCATCATACTATTTTTTTCCTCTGGCTTATTTCCACTTCCTCTTTTGATCTCCTTAACACATATTGAAGTATAATGTAAACAAATAAAAATTAAGAGGCATAATCGTGCAGCTCCATAAATTTTTATGACTTACACTCCAGTATAATCAGCATCCAGATTAAGAAGCAGAATGTCTCTAACCATGCCAGGGGCCAGGCTCTACTCCACTCCAAGCTAACCTGAACATGACTCCTTAGCCTTTATTCCCCTTTACCAAATAACTTTTATAAACTCTATTATCATTTCTATGTTAATAAATCCTGCCCTGATTATCTCAAATTATTTTTTATCTCTTTTGTACAGGTAGACATTAAAATCTAATAATTCTTTTTTCAATATCTGAAATAGATTTTTTTTTTGTTTTCTTTTACTTATTTATTTGGTACAAGGTCTTGACTATGCAGCTTGGACTCATAGTGATCCTCCTGTGTCAGCCTCCCCAGAGCTGTGATTACAGGTGTGTGCCACCATGCCCAGTTTCAGGGCCAGCACAGTGTTCCCACTGGGACAGGGGCAACACTTTATGTACTACCTGGGGTGGAACTGAGTCCTTGAGCTTGCAGACAGGAGCTTATGCCACTAAGCTATTTCCCAGTCCTGTTTTGTTTTTGTTTTTTTTTTTCTTTTCATTCACCCTTTACCACCAGAGTGTAGGCCATGATTCTGAAACTGTGGCCTGTAGCCCAAATACTGCCTTTTACATGCTTTTGTAAATCAATCTTACTGGAAAACAGCCGGTCATTCATTTACATACTGGATGAGGCTGCTTTCCTGACACAAATATTTATTTACATGTAGAAGGTCGTTGTTATCATGAGAGTAGTGACCACAGACACTATTAGGCCTGAGAAGCCTAAAATTCTTATAACTTCACCCTTTACAGAAAAAAAATCAAAATCTTTGTTTTCGATCTTCATTATCTCCAATATCTAAATTGCTGTAGTAATTTCCTGTTGGGTTACGAATGCTAGTTCACCATTCCTTCTATCTTTGGCTAGTTACCCTGTTAAGACTACTCAAATATTTTTCATATTTACCATACATTTTTCCTATCAGCATAGGATTAAATTCCTTTTCTTAGCAATTAAAGTCTCATCTCAGACCAGAAAACTGAGCACTACAAGCATTAAAGGTGGAGCCAAGTACAGCGGCCAAGCCACGTGCTGCTACTTCTTCACTGCCAGTACCTCCTGTATCTTATCCTTTAATCTTGTATCCACATACTTCATCTATAACTGTATCCCACAGTTACTAAGGCGACCTTCTCTTCATTCTTTGTATTTCTTCTTCCACACCACCCAACTCTTTGAATTTTATACACCCTTTTGACCAGATCCAAGTTCTACTTCTTCCTCAGGAAGACAAGCCCTGCCATCTCCCCATTCTATCATCTTAACCTTGCTCCCACTTTTGTGCTGGTAGCACATGTAGGCTGCAGCTTAGAGCCTGCACAGTGAGTCTCCATCATTGTAAATTACTTCCTCAGGGATGGGAAGCTCCCAAAAGACAGAGCATATTACTTCTGCTTTTCTTGAATCCACTGGGCACAGAGAAAAAATGTAGTGGCAACTACTCTATCTGACTTCAAGGCCCCATAAGTAAATTAAATCAGAATTCTTGTTGAGAAGTGGTGCTGCCATCTCTGGCACAATAGTAGGATCACAAAACTGCATTTATATCTTCCCCATCCTACCAGTAGCAGGGATTAGAGTCTAAAAGTTCAGGTGATTGAGCACAACTGGCAAAGGCTATCTTAGGCCATTATGTGCTGCTATACCAGGATATCTGGGACTGAGTAATTCATAACGAATAGAAATATCCAGAAGCCAAAAAGTTTGAAATCAAACGACTGGTATATGACAAGGGATTTCTTACTGAATTATCCTCTGTTGAAAGGAAGAAGGACAAGAAAAGAAGAGACAGATAGACAACAAAATAGACAGGAAACACAGCAAGCCAGATTTATAGTTTTACAAGTGAAACTGCTCCCAGAATAACAGCATTGATCAGTTCATGGAAGCAGAGACGTAATGACTTAAATATCTATTAAAAGTTGTACTTCTAAGGGCTGGTCAGATAGCTCAGCAGATTGAGCACCTGCGGAGGCACATGCAGGGACTGGGGTTGGATCCCCAGGGTTCCATGCCAGCCACGCTCCCAGGGCACCCTGACACAATGATTGAGAGTGGGCGTGGTGGCTCATGCCTGTATTCCCAGTGCTTGGGAGGCTGAAACCAGGAGGATCACTATTAGTCTCATCTGTACAGTGAAACCCTGTAGACCCTGTACTAAAGACGAAAAACAAAATTGTACTTCTTAATACTATTATAGTAGCAATTAAATTGGTACACAAGTTCAGAAAGGAATAAATCATAACTAAGGAAAACCTACAGAAGATTTTAGCTTAAAAAATCTTTATAACTCTATCATTCTAGGTATACTGACTTAGAAATGGCATATTTCAGATATGATGTATACATTTTCATCATTGAAAATTATTTTCATTTTATTTATTTTCCTTGTGCTTTTCTATATGGCTTTAATCATGAAGTTTGGGAGAATTGTTTATTTATTTGTGTTTGTTTTGTTTTTGTTTTATTAATAATTTTTCTGGTCTCCAAAGGGAAAAATAGTCTTTAGTAAAGAAATTGAATTTGGGTTCTCTTAGTTATTTTCCTCTTGTTGCTGGGACAAAATACATAACACCCAAAATTAAAGAAGGAAGTTTTATTTAGTTCACAGTTTGTGGAGGCTTCAGTCCATATTCATCTGGCTCCAAGGCAGAGTAGCATATGACAGAGGGCCGCAGTTCATGGTGGTGGAAAACAGCAAAAGCAACAAGAGCAAAAAGGAGGCGGAGCAGAAAGAAGCCTCTTTGCCTTCCTTATATTGCATTCTGACTCTCCACCCCCACAGCTGGTGCAGCACTCACACTGATATCCCCAGCACTGGACCATGAGTCAGTCACAAGCTCTAGAACCAGCCCTATGTCTCCATGAGGGTGAGGTAATCCGGACACAAAGCACAACACAGCTGGTGAACCATGGAACTCCAAGCAGTGCGCATGAACATGCTTGGAGCTCTTTACCAAAGACAAACAAAACAAAAAGCCCTAAGAATTAAACATCTAGAAGACACTGCAAGGCTGGCCTGATGACTCAATGGATGCAAGCGGCTGCTTAGGCCGAGCACAGAGACCAGGGTTCAATCACCAGCCTGCTGTAACAGTCTCACCCCCAGGACATGTTGAGATTCCAGTTGAGGCATGATGGTGCGTGTCTGTAACCCAAGCACTTGGGAGGATGAAAAAGGAGAATCGCGATGAGTCTGATCTATGTAGTAAGACTCTGTAGACCCTAATTGCTCTGCCCTAAATATAGAAAAATATAAAAAAGAACAAGTCACTGTAAACATGCAAGGATCAAAACTGCCACATACTGCTCCCATGAAAAGGCCATTATAAACAACTTTAAACGGATCTTCATCGCATTTTCAAAAAAACTTCACTTTCCATAAGTAAATGCTTGCTCTGACATTCTCAGGATTATGAATTGTACAGTCCCTGAGCAGAGAGAAAACAAATTCTCTGAATAGGAGAATAAAACAGAAGAAAATGGAATCGCGAAGTACATCACACTGAACAACTTTCCTATGAAAGTTAATGCAGACCAAGTAAATACTTCGGAAAGTTCCTTGTTCATCCAAAGATATTTGGCTCCAGGGCATTAACATTACCTTTCTAATCCAAAAACAACACACATGTACAAATGTCATTTCAAAAAAATCCTAAATTACAAATACGTCATACTAGTTTCTTCTATCTTTCCATCTCATGCTTTCTCCTGAAGTTCTCTGGAATATAACACTATGACGCACATGGATTCACCAGCCTGTATGGTTTGGAGATGATTCAGCGGCGGCACTCCTTTAAGCATGGTCCTTTACAAGGGTTTCTTCCCCTCCCTTTCCCTAGCATTTGAGAAGCTGAAGCTACATAATTAATATGTCAACTTCCAAATGATCATTTAAAAAAGTACAGAACCCAGAATGTCCAGTCACCTTCACTCTGCATCAGAACGGCAGCACTTCTCTGTGTTCTGTAGCTGACATGAGGCATATAGCTGCTGCCAGCTTTCACTTGCAGAGAAGTGCTGTGTGTATCGGATCCAGCCTGAGGAGGCTAAGGACCGTCGTGATCTCTTGTCAGAGCAGAAGAAAAAAAAAAAAAAAAAAAAAGACGCAGGCCCTGCACAATGAAAACACTACAAAGCCCTTAATCTTCCTGCCCGTTGTCCTCCACACATCCTTTCCCACACTATAAAAGCCCTCTGTGCCCCCTCAGTTCCCAAAAGTGAGGCTTGGAGGCATGGGTTTCCTCTTCTCAGAAGGCCAGCTTGCCTCTTGGGTATCAGCTTTCAAGTGCTGAACAGCTGGACTTGGCACCAGTAATAATTACGACAAAGAAAAAGTTTATGAAGATTTCAATGGCCTCTGGCACAGTGTGGGATGCTGTGGTCGCATAACACTGATGGCAGAATATTGCAATTTGTTGTTTGCTGCATGACTACTTCAGGACACTCTGCCTAATCTCATTCATGCACCTGCAGGCTCCAAAATAACCCTCAACCCTTCTCCATGGGCTTTGGGGACCTCTGTCAACTGCCTGGAGGGAAGATGACATTAAAGTGAAGGCCCCCAGAGCAAATGTAAATTTTACTTCAGTTCTGCTCCAGCAGACTTCTTGTCATTTAGTAGTAGTATGAATTTAATGTGATTCTTTCTGCAGCTCGGGGGTTTATTTTTAATCTTGTGCTTAGAAAGTATTGACCATATTCACCAGGTTACAGAAGTGTCCTCACAGTAGACAGCAAAGCTTTTGTAGAGTAGCATATTCATTTTGGTTTAACTTCTCACTTATTTCATTGTTTTTGCAAATTTTTCCAATTTTAGTTTTCAGCTTTTTGCTTTTCATCCCATTTTTTGCTTGTCTTGAATTAACTTCAAAGCTATCACCATATAGTAATAATTATCAGTTTAAGTATTTATGTACCTAACATATATCCATAAATTCTGTTTCAAAACATTCATGAAGCATTACTTCAAAATACTTATACCATGGAACTAGTGCATACGGACTCCATGAGCTCAGAGTTGTAAACATAATGATAAATAGATCCAAATACAATTACATGCATGGAGTCCAGAGTTCATAGCTAGCCATAGGGACTAATGAAATAATTGTAAAACAAATGTGACGTAGCTATTGCATCTAGTGTCATGAAAAAGATGCATACCATATGATGTCATAACTTTTTTTGTAAGAGCATATAATGCTTCCCTCAAGTGGTGTTTCTGGGGCTTAGATCTGAATGGCACATCTAGTTGAACTAAGTTAAGACTGCGGAGGTGAGAGCATTAAATATAGCAACTAATACAACAAAGATCCTGTGTGGGGCAAGTTCCCCAGGGAGCACCAGGAACTGAAAGGAAATCAGTGTGGCTGAAGCAGAGAGAGTAAGAGGAATGTAGGTGTATAAAGGAGCTGTGTAGTATTGATTCTGTCTTCAACCTGTCTCCTCACTGTGTTCATTTCTTTAATGTCTCACTCCTCCCAACTTTCTTGAAAGTAGGATCATATTCATGTCTTTTCTAGAATCGTACATCCCTCTATTGTCTGCTGTAATGATTTTACTCTGGTCCCTACAAATGAGTGCAATGCAGCCAGTGGTGTTTCCAAAAGCAAACCGTATTACATCAGCTATCTACTTAACACTAATCAACGGCGCTGTGCTTTTCATAAGAGAACAGGCCTACCAAAACATATGAATGTTTTTTATGTACTGTGCCTTTTCTCCCTGCCTCCAGAGAGCATGCACTCAAACTGTTCCTGGTACATGGAAGAACTACTGACTTTCTTCACTTGGCTAGTTGACATAATTTTTTTTTAATGGTCCACTCAGCTTGCCCTGGAGGTGAGCCTGGCACAGCATATGATGCCAGGGACTGAACCTCGATCCCTGCAGTGGCCTAGTTTTCCTAAGCAGGTGCTTTAAACTGCTGAGCCATCTCACTGGCCCAGTAGTTGTAATTTTTAAAAAGAGATGTCAATAATGACTTTTCACCCAAACTATTCCTGTTCTAATTTATAAGTTTTCATGGTCTCCTATTTTTTCTTTCTGATGATAGATTGCATTACTGGCCCTAATTTTTCACTCTTTGCTTATCAGGGTGTGTTTTTCCTGCTACTACAGAGCTCTTCCTATGGAAGATGGGTATACCTCTCTACCTCTTGCCTTCAATGTGGCTATGACCCTTGCTTTAGCTAATGATATACTATCAGAGATCAAGTAAGGCAAAATTCATTTCTTTTGTGTTTAAGCCATCTCTCTTATGCTTGGACTACTGAATGAGCAGACCCAATCTGTAGCTTAACATTCTTTAGCTGAACCCAGAAAAGATCAACAAATCTAAAGGGCTGGCAGATAGCTCAGGGGACTAACATGCCTGCTCAGGCAGGCACAGGTACTGAAGTTTGTTCCCCAGGGAGGAGCTCGGTTTCAATCCCAGTATGCAGTGCTGGCCCTGCCTCTGGGGCATACTGAGATGGTGAATGAGACTGGAACATGGCGGTGTGCATCTATAATCCCAGCGCTTGGGAGGCTGAAAACAGGACAACCACTACCAGTCCATTCTATGTGGTGAGAACCTGTAGACCCTGTACTAAAAATACATATTTTTTAAAAAAGACCAAAAAATCTCCCCAACTAAGACAAAACCATGTGGGAAAAAAAAACTTTAATATGTATTATAAATATATATCTCACTGAGATTGTTACTAATGATCCATTGTAGTGCAATCATTAATAAAACTTCAAAAGGTATGAACTGCTTTAAACAGAAAGCATGATGTATGATTTGTCTAAGCAGGTAATAAAGTACAAATACAGACACACAGATTTTTACAGATGATTTTAACTACCTGTAAGAAGTTAATGACAACCAGGATAAGAACTTGCTTGGATTTCTGGGCAAATTCCTCACTGATCACTATCATAAGCATGCCCTGTAACTCCTTGGTATGTACTCCATTTCTCTAACTTGAAAATGAGAATGAATTTAGCAAGGGTTGAAAATAAGTTTGTCCTGAGAAATGACTCTGGTGGATTTTTGTGACTTATCTGAAATGCTGCACTGAATTCTAGATGCTGCACTGGAATCATTACTCCAATGCCAAATTTAGGTTCAACTGGGAAAAGTGTAATGATTAATTAACAGTGCCTTCCCTGAGCAAGAGAGGAAAGATTTTGTATTATTGGGGTCACATGTTTGAAATAGTTATTATTAGTATTATTATTAATTATAATTAGTCTTGTTATTTGGTACAGGGTCTGACTGTGCAGATCAGACTCATAGTGATCCTCCTGTTTTCAGCCTTCCCAGCACTGGGATTACAGGTATGCACCACTACCCCTAGTCTCTGTGGCTGGCTCAGTGTGCCCAGGGTGTGTGGGGTGGTGGCCAGTGCAGCATGTGGTGCCAAGGTTAGAACACTGGTCCCTGCATTTGCCTAAGAAGATACTTAGTTAATTGAGTAATCTTGCTGGCCCATGTTTGACATACTTAGAAAACCTCTATCATTCATTTCCATTTGACATCCTGTAACTTTAGATCCATGAACATAAGGTACAATATAAGTGAAATAGAACTGCAAACTTGAACAGTCATACATTACCTATTTTCTTTTGCAATGTATAAGGTACAACTTAATAAAGAATTATAATTGTTTTTCTCGCTTGCGGTAGTTACATAGTTCGGAGTTTCACTCAATGGATTTATTACCAAGAAACCTTTAAGTAGCCAGTAATAAAATGCTCATGCAAAATTCAGAAACTGTTGGTCTTTTTACATAACAGGTCATCATGTCATAAGTCTTTCCGTTTCTCTCCATCACTCAGCTCAGCTCTCTGTGAAGGACTAACAGTTCCACTGTTTGGGGGGAAATAAAAGATTGAATCTCATTGTCCCTATTTTACCCATCTAGGCCATGTACTTACTCCAACCTACTGATATTTTCAGGAGAAAAGGAGTGCTGCATTGGCCATGCCAAAGACAAAATTCTGCTTTCCTGAGGTATTGTAATTTATTTTTCTTTTATTTCTCCATATTTTCCTAGGTAATCTGATTTCTTCACAATAATTATGTGATATTTCTATTATAAGAAAGATGTCAGCATCATTCATAAAGACTAAAAAAGGAGTCAGGAGTATAATTCTGGTTGGACTTTTTAAAAATACATGACTACAACATTTGAATCTGTTACACTTAGTTTTGGCAAGATGAGATCTTAGATCTGTCTCAGTTTTGCAACCATGATGATGATACAAATTAAGGCTTCTTTTGATCAGTGCAATTTTTCATTCTCTTTAAAGTGATTTTTGCATAAAATTTACCATGCGGTATAACACGAGATAATTGCTTTAAAATGTAGTTGGTATGACAAAACATCTTCAACACAATGCTCTTTTTCTTTGTTGTATAAGAAAGACCTTGTTTTTTGTGTGTTTTTTATTCTCCACCCTTGTTTGTTGGATTGAAAGTGTTTCTAAGTATAGACCTTCCATGTAAATATTGAAACAAACAAAAGGACAATGTTAATTATGTGAAGTCAGGAAAAGCCTGGTATATGCAAAGCTCATCTGTGTTATAATGAATATCCTTTACAACACTAACTTTGAATGCATACTGTTGAACCAATGCCAAGGACTGTATGTGATTTCCTCTAAAACTAAAAGTGCATTGTTTGGCTCTTGGAACAAATTCTTAAGATCTTTCACAGTAAAAGAACTAAAAAATACGACTCCAGGTAACACGGAAGAAGAGGTATAACTATTGCACATCTCCTTCAGCCTATATCTCGCTTACTTTCTGAATCCTTTAGGATACCATCATCTGTACATCCTAAACATTCATTCATCAGGAGATGATCACTTTTACTGTGATAAATAAGCGATACTGTACACACAGCTCTGCTTGGGTAAAATTTAGTAAAATATTCAAACATACTTAATGCAATTTGAAAAAGACTCTCAGGCAAAATTTGCAAATCTATAAAGTAAAGAGTTAGTCTCCAAACAGCTCCACTGAATCTTGTTCAGTTGACTCTGAGATCTATGGGCCACATACATTTTCCTTCTTTGTGGTAAGAAATAAGTACATGTACATTCTCCATATTTTTCATCCAGGGTTTTCTATACTTTGTACCACTCTACAGGCTCTTCACATTGACTGGGCCACTGTCAGGGTAACTGCTCCCTACCTGCTTCCTCCAGGCAATTCTAACACCACACCTTAGATTCTAGCAAATCTCTTTCTCTTGGTTAGAGTAATTCTCAAACGGAAAGGGAAAAAAGAGGCAAGGCTAACAACATTTACAAATGGCACATGTCAGCGTTAGCGCAGGTGGTCATATTTGATCCCTTCCAGATGCAGCAAGTGAGAAGAAATTGAAACAAGAATAACTGAATTTGAAAAAAGGAAATATGAGTTTCTGGGCTTTTAAAATCAAAGTTGAATATCAAAATTCATCATAAATAATTGTTTTAAAATTCATGGGATCAAAATAAATAGGAACCAGTCATGTAAAGGTAATTCTGTCTGGCCATTTGCCTAGTGTGTTCTTTCATCTACCTGCATCTTCAAATGAAATATGTTACAATTTGGGTAAACCATAGTAGTCAACAATGCTATTGCAGGGAAGTAACAGTATCTGGATTTTGTGCCTTCTTTAAACTCTTCAGACTGCCATGTTGCCATCATTTAGATACAGAATTCAAATACCTATTTTTACGTAACAATTTTCTTCTCACAAAGCAAAACTGCTTTGGTTAATTACAGCAAATAACAAATCACAGTGATGCCTTGCCTCCTGAGTTTAATTTGTTCCATAAATCTGAGAAAGGCAGCCACACTCATGTTTGTGTGGAGAAGATGACCATGGTCATGCTTGCTACCTGATGGAAAGTTCATGAACAGAAGTAAAATTTTGCTGAATGCTTCTGCTTGTGAATTGCTCATGGACAGATGTGTTCACACACTGAAGGATTCCTGTGTATTTTGAAGAGAGTGCAGATTTTATTAAAATATGTATCATATACTTTATGTATAATATATTTTAAGAATTAGAACATATAGCACCTACTAAGAATAATATAAGCAGGTAAAGTAAGTCTTTTTTTATTTCTTTTCTTAACTTTGTTTATTTGTTTATATTATAGTCAGTTCAACCTGCCCAGGGGGTGGGGCTGGTGCAGCATGTGGCACCAGGAATCGAACCACAGTTGCTGCGACTGCCTAAGCTTACCTGAGCAGGTGCTTTAGACCACTGAGCTATCTCTAAAGCCCAGGTAAAGCAAGTCTTAAGTAATGAAACTGAGATAATTATCATATTTTCCCTAGTATTAATAATAATTATCCTCATTAGAAAATAATAAAATTAATGTATTTACATATAGCTCTGACTTCGTTTTTGACAAATATTCATAGATTGTGTAGATTAAAGTTTGGAAAGCCTAATGTCAACCATCTTTCTCTTAAAGACTCAATTGTGAAACATAAATCCTTCCTTTGAAGTTTCCTCTGTTTAACATTCCTCATCTGTTATGCTAGTTGATGACTAATACATATTGATGAGTTGATCTATTTTTCTGCAATTCAGAGAAAATATTTCTACTTCTGAAATATTTACTTTGTATATCACACTACTAATCATACAGAAAGCATGGTTTTCTTACAGACTTTCATGACATTATCACTAGAAAGTAAGTATATACATATCACTATTCAACAATTTCACGTTCACGAAGTTTAAAAAAGTCAATGTAATTTCAAAGTGTGTGTGTGTGTGTCTGGTTAAGGAATTTTTATGCTTCACCTTGGCTGTTAAATGCTTTGGCACATCAATGTGTCTGCTGTAAAAATGCATCCGTGGAATGAATAAAGACCATAAATAGCTCCAAGTTATTTCAGATAAGCATTCTCTGCCAAATAAATTTACAAAAAGCAGAAGAAAAATCTTTTGGTTCTACTGATTAGGGAATTTATAATTTGCACCTAAAATATTGTGAATTTCTGTAATGTGTTTGTTATATTTCAGGGCTGCAGTTCCTTAAAAGCTCACTTCCTCCAGCCCCTTGCTTTCCCATCTCTACTCAAGAAATGACTTTATTAAGTGATTTCTTTCAATAAATAACTTATGTAAAGTTAAATTAACTAAATTCACTTAAAGTACATAAATTTGTGATTTTTTTTTTTTTTTTTGTGGGACAGGGCATTGAACTCAGGCCCTTAGGCTTGTCAGGCAAGCACTTATCCTACTGAGCTATTTTCCCAGCCCAAATTTGTGAATTTTGACACGTCTGTGGAATCAAGCCCACAATTAAGACATAAATCGGTTTGAATTACATAAAAGTTTTCATGTCCCTTTGTAATACAGTAAGTCACTCCGTCCTCCCATCAGGCTGACTCTTTAGCCACTGATTTGCCTTTTCCACATGGATAATTTTGAACTTTATGTTAATAGAACTACATAATATGCATTCATTTGTGTCTCCTTACTCTCTGTGCTTTTAAGGTTCATCTATGTTGTGACGTTGGTCTTTCTTTCTTCTTATTCTGGAGTATCATTCTAATCCTCTTAGGGAAAAAAAAAGCATACTGTGTTTTAATTCAGTTAGTATTTGCAATGTGTACTTATGTGCACCAGTGTTGAGTGAATAGATACTGTTGTTATGTCCTCTTAAATAATTTACCTTTTTCTCATTCCCATAATGTCATTTGTTTCTTGTGGAATTTCATTTTGTATATTTTTATGCCTATCTATAAAGTGTAGACATTGTATAGATTTTGAAAGAATTTAATCTTTTTGAAGTAGTTAGTATCAGGTATTAGTGCTATTTTTTCATTGATTTATTTCATTATTCCTTTGTTCCATGTTTGCTACTGCTAGTATTTTTTTACGATTTAATAAGTGTGTGTGTGTGTGTGTGTGTGTGTGTGTGTGTGTGTGTTGATTATGACTTGACTCCTCCTTATATTTTGTGCAAAATGGTTTTTGTTTTGTAGTAACTATGGGGCTTACAGAACATATAAGTATCACACTCTGTTTTATCTTAAAAGTAGCTTAATTTCAACCACACATGAAAACTCTGTGCCTTTAATTCTCAAATCCATCCACACTTTTTATTTTTATGACATATCTATGTACTTTATATTTTGTATCCTTTGAGAAATTTCTTTAGTAGATACTGGTTATTTCAGGATATGTATTTCATTATATATAAATTTGGTGAGTTTTGGTGTTTAAAGAATTTTTATGCTTCACCTTGGCTGTTAAATGCTTTGGCACAATGCTGTTTACGATACCCTCATTATCTTTTTAAAATCTGTAGCAATAACTCTTTTTTGTTAGTTTTATTATATTCATTCTCTTTTTCTCTCAACCATTCCAGTTAGGGATAGTTCAATTTTTAAAAAATTTAATAGATTTTATTTTTAATAGCAGTTTTAGGTTTACAGAAAAATCAAACAGAAAGTACAGAGTTCTGATATAAAACACTTTTTCTCTACTACTAACATCTTGCATTACTGTGGTACACATGATAAAAATGAATGAACCAGTATTGATATCATTAATAACCAGAGTTCACATCTTATATTAAACTTCACTGCTTATGTTATACATCCATTGGACTTTGCCAAATATGTCCTATGTATCCATCATTATTATATTGTACAAAGGAATTTCAAGTTCCTCTCTATTCCTAGTGGAACCCTAAAATTCCTCGTGCTCCACTTATTCATCTTTTCCTCCATGGCTTCGTACATGTTCCTTGTCCTGAATGCTGTACAGTATGTACTTTCTCAGACTGCTCTTTCTCTTATTAATACACATTGATGTCTCCTCCATATCTTTTCATGGCATAATAGCTCGTGTGCTTTTATATTAAATAATAGCCCATCTGTTTTCCATAACATAGTTGCTTTCTTTACTGACGTACTAAGGAAGATATTGGTTGTTTTCCAATTTTTTATCTATAAATGAAGCTGTATAAGCATTCTTGTGTACATTTTAATATGGACCTATGTTTCCAACTAATTCAGGTGAATATCAAAGAGCACAAGTGCTGAATCATATGCTAAGAATATGTTTAGAATTATAGAAATAGCCAAAGTATTTTCCAAAGTGGCAGAACAGCATCTCCCTTAATATTCAGGACTGGAGGTTGAACTCAGGGCTTCACACCACTAAGTCACATCCCAAACTGGATAATTTTGGATTCTACTCTCAGTGAGAGCTCCTGTTGCTCTAAAACATATTCAGCTTTGATAATATACAGGTTTCAGATTTTCACCATTATAATGTATGTGATATCTCATTGTTTTAGTTTGCAGTTCTATATTAACATGTGAAGTTAAGTATATTTTCAAATACTTACTCTCCATGTCTTTCATAAGATTTCTGCTCAGATATTTTCCTTTCCTTCTTTTTAAAATTGATTTCTTCTCTCTTAGTTGTCTAGTTTGAAAATCAGGTTTTATCAGTTGATTTTAAAATATTTTTCTCTCAATTTGTATTTTATCTTTTTTCAGTTAACTGGCATGTTTCATAAGAAAGAAGTTCTCATTTTAATAAAATATAATTTATCTATTTTTTTCTCTCCTGTATCTCATTTTCCATGTTGTATCTTAAAATTCATTTCCAGACATAGACATATAAATTCCAAGAGCCTCAAAACTTTTGCACTTGACTCTCTTATATGAAACAATTTAGGTTTCATTTACAAAAGTGTGAGGTCATTGTCTAGATTTATATTTTTGCCTGCTCGTATCTAACTGTTTTTCCAACATTTATTGAAAGAGTCTATCCCTTTACTGTTGAACAGTTTTTGATCCTTTGCCAAAGAGCAGTTGACTGTATTTGTGTCGATGTGTTTTATTGTACATTGTATTCTGTTACACTGACACATTTTCTCTTCTTTCAACACTTCCATACTGTCTGGATTACTATGGCTTTGTGATTGGCCTTGGGGATGTGTGGTGCCAGCCTTCCCCATTTGTTCTTCTCTTTCAGTGTTGTTTTAGGTTTCATGGCCTCTTCACATAAACAGTAGAACATTCATTCGCTGATGTTCACAAGAAAGCTTGTTAGACTTTTGACTGGGATTCCCTTTGAGTCTATAACTGAAGTGAGAAAACCTACCATCTTGATAATGCTAAGTCTTCCTCCCAAAGGGCATGGAATGTTCATTCATTCAGATCTTTTATGTTCTTTGATCAGATATTTGTGATTTTCCTCGAGTAGATCTTGCACATACTTTGTGATATTTTTACTTAAATATTTCAGTTTTGGTATTATACATTATGTTTTGATCCAACAAGTTAGGATTCTCTAACCATATGTCCATCTTGGGAGCACATAGGGAGCAGCTCATTACACACTCTTAATCATCTCATACCTCTAAAATACTTTTAAATTGGTTCATTTGTCTCCTCTTTTGAGGATGAAGGTGAAACTTCCAGGTAACAAAGTGTCAGGCATAAAAATGAAAGTTGATTTTATTATTTCTATAAGTATTGATAATTTGGCAAAATTTTGAAATTAATAATTTGATATTATTAATTTCTCCTACTACTATTTTATACCTTATTGACTGATATTTTTATTCTATCCCTTCCTCTTCTTATTTTAGAGATATGTTGCTCTTCTTGCTGAGGTATTTTTAGGTGAAACATTAAATCATTGGTTTTAGAATTGCACCATTCTAATGTAAACCTTCTGAACACTCATTTGACTGCATTCCTCAAGTTCTGGTAAGTTTCACCTTACTATCATTTAGTTCCAAATGTTTTCCAATTTTCTTAGTGATTTAATCTTTGACTTACATGTTTACAATATTGTTGCCTAGCTTATAATTATTTGGATTCTAAAGTTATCCTATTACACTTCTCATTTAATTTTGCTGTAGTATGAAAATATTAATCTTTATCAATGTAACATTTCAAACTATGTTCGGACTTCTCATACTTCCTGGCATATGGTCTATTTGGCTTAATGTGTTATGTGATCTTTAAAATAATATGTGTTCTGTAGTTGTTGGGCTCAGAGTTGTATAAATATAAATTAGATAAAAATGACTGATGGGAAATAAACTGCCAATCCAAAAATTCTATATCCAACAAAAATATCATCCAACAGTAAATGTGAAATGAAAATAAAAATTGTCAGATTTGTGAAAAAAAAAAGGATTCATTACTCCAGAAATTCATTATAAGAAATGCTAATGACATCCATCAAGATGAAAAGAAATGATACCAAAGGATCTTTAGGAATATATATGTGCATTTTCTCATACTTTTAATTTAAAATACATATGACTATTTAAAGAAAAACCTGGGAGATAAGACATACAGCTAGGTGAGGCAGGGCCCCGACTGGCAGCACAGACCTGTAGGAAGGAGACTTGTAGTATGGGGGTGGCAGGACAGAATTCAGGAGAACTAGTCTGCCTAGAGCACTCCAGGCAGGGAGGTGTGCCCAGCCACAACTCAGGGGAACTAGTTTACATACAAGTTGACAATTTCCAATCTGTTTTGTTGCATGTGTATACTGTTGCTCCTATAGTTTAAAGAGCAAAAAGATTACTTACCACAGTTTGTCAATTTCTAAATTTTGTTTGCTGTAACTATTATTGCTAATTATATGACTGTAACTAGGATTCCATGGCTGTCTTAATCACATGTTCTCACTTGGGTAACAACATTGGGAATTGCAGAGGTAACATCTTCACCAAAACCCTATCTATACTTAAGGATGGAAAATAGTGTTAAACAGAAATGAATATCTCACTGTCAGTCAACAGAGAAGGCAAGATCTTGGGACAGACGCAAACCAAGAATCTCTGACACACAAAAGAGATCCCTAAAGAGCAGACTATAGAGAGACTTTTATTGCAGTGATATAGCTACCTACTATCAAAATTTCATGAAAAGTATTACAGAAATCAAAATAAAGAGATCTTCCTAAAATATAAAAATGACAAGACTAAGGAGCAACATGCAATCGCCAGTTCCCAGCCTATGCAGAAGACACCAACAAAGAAATGGAAAGTCACAGACCTGAAATTTCTGAAATTAATGCAACTGAAGTAAAGAAACAACTCAATAAATAAGATCAGAAATAATCTCTCAGGTAAAAAAGAAATGACAACAGTAATGAAAGAATTACTGAACATACCTAAAGAAGGTATTGACAAAATAAAAGAAGGGCATAAAGAAATGATCAAAACCCTGAATGAGCAATAAAAGCAAAAAAAAATAGATCACATAAAACATATTGAAAGAGATATGCATGAAATTAAAAATTCCATTAAAAGTTGGCAAAACCATTTAAATAAAAGTGAAGCTAGACTTTCTGACCATGGAAATATCACTGGAGCTAGCAACAAGGAAGAGAAAAATCTCTTAAAAACAAGAAAACAGGGAATAATAATTCAACACCAATAACACAACACAGTAATGAACAGCATACAATTAATAGGCATCAAGGGCTGCCCAGACAGTTCAGGGAATTAAAGCACCTGCTTAGGCAGACACAGGGGTTGGGGCATTCTATCCCTGGCCTGCCATGCTGGCCCTGCCTTTGCCGCATGCTGAGGTGGCAATCAAGACTGTGCATGGTGGCATGTGTCTGTAATCCCTGTTGTACCTTATGAGTCGGTGCTGAAAGAAATTATGAGGAGATCCAATGATTTTAGCTTCAGAGATCTGCCTAAGACTTCTCTCTCTTGAAGTGAGCTCACAGCTCCAGAAGCATCTCAGTTTTATTTAAGACCAAGGAATGTGCTCACACACATACTCATTTTAGTAAAGAAAGGCTACAATCTCTGACCTCCACCATTTGCCCAACGCTAGGTTCACACAAATTTTAATTAAAAAGATTCCAAGCAAGAGAGGAGACAACAAACAAAGAGCCTTCAGGGTAAGCTTTTATCTTCCTCCTTGAATCTCAGCTTTCTGGAATTCCCCAGTAACAGACCACAGCTGTCCCTGGGCTTTTTTTTTTTTCTCTTCACCTCTTGAGATGCTAATTTCTTAGCTGAAAAACAATTTTTTTAAGCATCAGGGTGAGGACTGTAGACTTATGGTTCCATAGCTTGTTATTGGATCTGTCCTCATTGCCAAATTAAGCAGGATGTACAAATAGTACAGAGACAACATACACAAATCACTACTACACTTCCATTAAACACCATAAGATAACATGAAAAGGCTTAAGGTTTTCAATGCCAGTAGAGATGCTTTGCAACAGATCGAATATGGTGCCATGAAATGGGAGTTATACAAAATGAAGAAGTACTCCAATCACATTTTAAACAATGTTGACATTGTAGATTAACAATTTGACCTCCTGACATAACAGCTTGCTTTAAATCACTTATCTTAGCGTTCAACTCTGAGTCTATGTGTCCTTGAGAAGTCCATAATTGTTTTAAGTCCTTGTGACATTCCTGCACAAAGTGAACAATTTGTACATGTTGGCTCAGTGCTACTCTGGCTGTAGTAGCTGTGGATGTGAAGGCTATCATGAGTGCAAGCTTTCCTTTTGTTATTTTCTTCAACAGCTCCAACAAATGTTGGAACAGCATCATGGAAGGGGAGTCTTGCCACGGGCAGTGTAGTTGTATTGGAAGTCAGATTCTGGTCCTTGTCCTGAGAATATAGATGTTAAAAATTAAAGCTAATAGAAGAATTTTAGACATATTTATGAAAAAACAATTGTGACATGTAATGATATGGTTAGAAGAGTTTCTTATAAGCCACATATGAAGGAGGTGAACACAGGCTTGAGTAGAACAAGTTGTGTTCCTTTTAAATGAGATACTTTCATCTCAATTTCTTCCCTTCTGCCATCGGGGCAGAGTCATAAAGGTTCCAATCTATGATTCTTCCATTGGAAGTATTAACTAATTCCCAGGCTGCCTCTCCTCTACAGATTTCCCAGCGTGCTCTAATCATTAAGATAAGTAATGTTGGTATTCTGGCAGGATTGCAGACCTGGCGGTGGAAACATTCTATTAGAAGCTGAACCTTTAAAGAGTCCTTTCCTTGGAGAAGAAAAAGTCGCCTTTTTTCTTCCCTCATCTCAGTGTTATTATTTACTAGACTTTTTCAGTCAATGAACTCTTCTACTGAGTGGTGGATTTGGAATATAAATCCAGTAACTAAAGTTACCTTTCATACTTATGACAAATGATAATAAAGCCATCATGGTGATGCAGGAAGAAAAAACTGATCTCTTGTGGATGACCTCCAAATGACAAATTCTTCTGGCTCTGTTTGGCTGATGATCAATTTCAGATGACAATCTTTAAGGAGGTCAGCATTGGTTTGACCTTTGGTGTTTAGGTCTGGCCCAGAGTAGGAGCATCCTTCCCTCCCATAGTTGCTAGAAAACTTGCTTTCTGTGTTATCTCCTTTGAGGGTCTAACCCTGTCTTGTACTGCCTAACGTATTTCTATTAACTGGCTGTTTGCAACATTACGCCCTCTGAAGAAGTAACCCAAACTGCCATGAGGGATTTATGGGCAATGACTGCTCTGACTTCTTCAGGTTGAAAGGGGTCATAGTTGGGGACCAGCAGTTATAGATACTCTCCAGAAGTTCTACCTAAAGGCCTTCAGATAAAAATACCTAAAGGCCAGGTATTTTTACCTTGGGTACGTAGAATAGCTTAGACCCTTCTATTTATGGAGTTTGACAGTTTATTATAAGTTCCTCTAGCTTTAGTTATAATTATCTCTAAATTTTGAGAACTCATGAAAACCAGAATACCCTATTTTTGCTATTTTTAGTTATACCTTGTGAGAGAACAGTAACATCACCAAGCTAATTTTATTTGTATGTTTTATTCTAATTTTTGAGGTATGATGACTGGAAGGAAAGTCAAGGTTGGAGAAGAACAAAGAGAACTCTGTCAATGTCCAGCAATAGGCTGGGTTTTCCTTTGCTCATGGCTTCTCAGGGCTCCACCATGAAGATGATAAAGACCATCTGGCCAGAGGGAGCAGGCAGGCCCAGTGCTCTTCGGTCCTACTGGACTATCTGGAAAGCTGAGTCTGAGCTCTGGGGCCTCTGCCTCAGAGTGCAGTCTCACTTCTAGTGGCTGCTTTGACAGTCAGGGCATGGCTTATGTCTTATGCGCCTTTTAAGACAGTCCCTCTTATGCTGGCCTGGCTTCTGAGAAAAGTAGCAGGTGAACTTTATCACTGTTGAGCTCTTCTTGGAGACAAGAGAGTCAGACTTAGGACTGTTTTGAGGCTGTAACAAGGAAGCCATTTTTTATCTCTTTTCTTTCCTTGGTTTTCTTCCAGTTCCAGTTATAGGCAACTGCTTTCTTACTGTCCTATAAAGTATCAAGTGAGTTTTTTTATTTATCCCCAGGTAGGTAATGGGGCTTTCTGGATTTTAGGAAGAGGCCATCTGAATGGCTTCCTATTCAAAGTGAGTCTTTTCATCAATCAGAGTTTTTGTATCAGAACATTTATGCTTACTCATTTTCTGGGTTTTATTCGTCAAGCTGGTACCCAAACTACTTCTCCGTTATCCGTCATAACACAAGAAAAACCTCTTCCCCATCTCTGGATAACTAATGGAACCCATTGATTAATATTATTTAGAAAGAAAACAGGCAGTTGCAAAAAATGCTCACTTCCTTTATCCAGGGAAGGTCTATAGCAAAAGGTCTGTCTGGCAGCAGATTTTAAAAAATTAATGTGAATAAAGCTTTTTGTATTATTAATCTGAGTATATTCATATGTATCCCCATACTATTCCCCCTTTTTGTTTAATGATTCCTTTAAGCTTCTATTAGCTCATTTTATAATTGTCCATGGATATTCTAATATTTAAGCCCCTGTAGAACATTAACAGATAAAAGTTACATATTTTTACACAGAAATTTATTTGTTTATTTTATTTTTCTTTAAAAAAAAAAAAAAACCTTTATTTATACTGCATCCGGGGCCAAGACAGCACACCTGGCATGTGGGACTGAGGATTGAACTCAGGTTCTTGTACTTGTGAGGTCAGTGCTTATTCCCCTGAGCTATCTCTCCAGGCCACTTACACAGAAATTTAGAAATCAACACCATATTTAACATTGTAGTAAGACAATCCTGATAACATTTTGTGGCTAGTCTCAAATTGATCCTCCTGCCTCAGCCTCCCAAGTGCTGGGATTACAGTTTTGTGATACCACGCTCTGTCAAAGCCCTATTTTAAATGTCATTTTTAATTTAGGACAGTTCTAAGCAACCATACTTAACTAGGAATTAAAAGAATTTTAAGTAATCTTTGAATAATATATACAACTACTTTCTCTTAGTTCAATTAGAAGAAAATTTTTGTACCAATAATAATTAGAAAAATTATCATGTCTACATTCTGTGCTGTGTATAACTACTAGGAGGACACCAACATGTATTGTATCAAATACTGGAAATGTATTACTAAAGTGTTTTGAAACTGTCACATTGTTATTTCTTATTAAATAAAATTTAAAATAATCCTGGGGCAATGGCCTCACATCTTTGTAGTTGCTCTGCCTGGAGGCCATCCACATTTGCATTAGGCAAGCCATTAAAATGTTTTTTCTTTAATTAATTTTTATTTTTTAGTCCACCATTTCCTTTTAACAATTTTAAAATTTTTAGCAAAAATAAATGACCAATTGAGCAGCATAAGAATTTGGTGTGGTATAATCACTATCAATAATTACCACATGTTGCAAGCATTGAAGGTGGATTTGAAACACCCAATGCTTTGTCAATTTGGATATCAATTGTGTCGAATGTTCCACATGACAGGATGACTCCCAGATGTTATTTGTCTCTTTCTCCAACTCATTCCTCTGAGCATCCGAAAAGATCTCAGAATCAGAGGACAGAGCCTGAAGAGCCAGAAATGTTTGCTTTACCTTTGGATTCTCTAATTTAAATTCTTTACCCAACAAGGATAAATTAGGAGATGTGGTGCTGCCTTCATGTTCTGTAGTACCCTCATCAACTGAAACCTCTCTAGGACTGCCTTTCTGAGTGTGAGGAATTGGCTGCAGGCTCACTTCCTCAGAGTCAGAGAGCAGGGGTTCCAAAGCCAAGGAAATAAGGTTACATAAAGACCAAACACGTAAAGCAATAGGTTCTCCTTGCTGATGTGCTCTGTGCAGAGCTTTCATAATGTGCTTCCAAACTTTTAACTTTAGAGCAGCCTTTCCCTTAGGCTGAAACCAATAACAATGCCTTTTTATAAGGAAAAATAATTCTTCAAAACTCTTTGGTTTTTTTGTAGGTAGCTGAATTAGATAGAAATATTATAGGCAGTTAGGTAGGGTCAGGCCCTCAAGGACAACATAGAAGACAAGGTGACTTTACAACAAGAGACAGATACTCCTCCACCATGGGCCAGGTGTCAAGACAAAAGTAAACAAAAGCAGGCCGACAAGAAGGCTCAGCACTCTAAAGCACCTACCTAGGAAAGTTTAGGCAAGAGCTAGGACCACGGCTCAATCTCTATCACCACATGCTGCACCAGCCCCATCCCCAGGGCAGGCTGAGCCAGCCATAACACAAATAAATAAATGTTTAAAAAAAATAAACAAAAGCACCTACATACTTCTTAAGGGTGGACATCAGGTATTTATAAGCTAAATGAGTACCAGTCACCTTGAAAAGAGCCTGGAGTCACCAGCCCAACCCAAACAGGAAGAGACCTTGCTCTGTTTTCTTGTCCATTTGCTACATGACTTGCTTTTCCATTGGATCACAATTTTAATCATTTTTACCTAAGCAATGATGCTTGTTATCTCATTGGTTTGCCACAGTTTTGTCCTGCCTCATACCCACCTAAGCCAGTTCCCATGTCTTCTCCACAACCTTAGACCCATCTCACCACGTGATCTTCCTCTATAAAAGTCCCTGGAAGAGACAGCTTCCCAGGGGACGCCCACTCAGGACCCCTCCCCTCCTGTCCCTCTTTTGGACAGGAGATTTCTTTCCCTTGATAAATACATTCTGCTCAGTACCTCCGTTTGTTCCTAAAATTCATTCTTCAGTTTTAGAGAGCACGAACTTGTTCCAGGTACTTTTCAGGTTGGAAATCAGTTTTCCCTGTATGATTTGGAAGTTCCCTACTGGAAGTCACCCACCTGGGATCAGTTTTTTTTTCTCCCTGCATCAGTTTCACCTTTACCCCTGCTCCTTTGAGTAATGTCTGAACAAGATGGACATACTCATTTTCAACTGAAATGGAATTACCCACTACTCTTAGCTTTGGCTGGTGGTCTCACCTACTCTGGGCATACTTTTCTCATGTGATCAGGCCTCTCTTAACTCACCTGTGGTTCTCTATTGTGTCCTGCATTGTGCACCACTTGTTGTACGTTATGAGTCAGTGCTAAAAGAAATAACAAGAAGACCCACTGAATTTAGCTCCAGAGGTCTCACTGAGACTTATCTCTCTTGAAGTGAGCCCAGAGCTCCAGAAGCATCTCAGTTTTATTTAGGACCAAGGAATGTGCTCACACACATACTCACTTTAGTAAACAAAGGCTACAGTCTCTGACCTCCACCATTTGCCCAAAGCTAGGTTCACACAAGTGCTAATTAAAAAGATTCCAAGCAAGAGAGGAGACAACAAACAAAGAGCCTTCAGAGTAAGCTGTTATCTTCCTCCTTGAATCTCAGCTTTCTGGAATTCCCAAGTAACAGACCACAGCTGTCCCTGTGCTTTGTTTATTGCTCTTTACCTCTTGAGATGCTAAATTATTATTTCTACAAATCCCAGCACTTGGAAGGTTGAAAAACAGCAAGGATCACTTGGAGTCTGATCTATGTAGTAAAATCCTGTAGACCTAAACTAAATACATTTTTTTTAAAAAGTCGGGGAGATTAATAGGCATCAGTGAAAAAGGGACCAATGCAAATGACATAAAAGGAATACTTCTAGGAGTAATAGCAGAAATCCAGTGCAATCCAGTGAAAACTCGAGCACAAATTACTAGAATATATGGGCTGCAATAAAAGTAGTTCTCAGAGGAAAATTTATAGCAGTAAACTTGAACACTAGGGGAAAAAAAAGAATGAGAACAAATAAATATCCTAATGCTGTGCCTTAAGCGTCTAGAAATTGAAGAGCAAACCAAGCCCAAAGATGTGAGAAAATTATGAAGATCAGAGCAAAAATTAATGCAATTGACACAAGGAAAAAATTACAAAGAATTAATGAATTAAAGGGGTAGTTCTTTGAAAGATTAAATAAAATTGGCAAACCCCTAGCCAACCTTACCAAAAGGAAGAAAATCTCAAAATCAAATAATAAGGAATGAAAACAGTAAAATTGCAACAGATACTTTTGAAAGTCAAAAGATCATCAATAACCACTTTGAAAATCACACTTTCATAGAATCAAATAGAAAGAAGAAATGGACATATTCCTAGATAGGTACAAATTATCAAACCTGAATCAAGAAGACATCAAGGCTCCCAATAACCCAATATCAGGCAATGAAATTGAAAATGTAATAAAGCAAAACTTACCAATGAAGTAAAGCTCAGGTCCTGATGGATTCGCAGCTGATTTCTATAAGAAATTTAATTGAATCACAGTACTCCACAAACTTTTCAGAATGAAGAGTTCCATTCAGAAGGAAGCAATACTCCTTAACTCATTTCTGGAAAACGTATTTCATTGATACCAATACTGGTGAAAGATTCAACAAAGGAAAGGCCAATCTCTTTCATAAACATAGATGCAAAAATCCTCAATAAAATACTAGCAAATAGAATGCAGCAAGTCATCAGGAAGATTATACACCATGATCAGGATTGAAAATAATACTCCAGATGCAGAGAGATCAGCAAAAAGCAAGAGTAACTATCCTGTTCACAGATAGTACAACGCAGTGTAATTCCAGTGTCTTAGTTATTGATCTGCCATTCCTGGGACAAATATCTGACTTACAAGCTTAGGGAAGAAAAGGTTTATTTGGCTCACCGTTACTGAAGGTTTCATAATTTAAAGCAGCCTGAATTACATAGTAAGACCTCAAGACTATACTGCTATATCTAGGATGATTGTTCCAATCTTTGCAGTGACTGCTGCCTGGAGGGGGTGGGGCCAAGGCTAACAGCACAGTGCTGTCAGTTTAATGGTTCTGAATCTTCCTCTGACCCCCCACTTAAGCCCCACCCTGGTCCTCTGCCCCACCTCCAGCCAAGTGCTTGACAGCATGATTTACATAAGGCTTTGGGAGGACAACTAGATACAAACCATAACACCCAGGAATGCAAATAAAACTGAACATATGCAAATTTATAAATGCAATACATTGTACAAACAAAAACAAAAAACAAAAACCACATGATCATCTCAATAGATCTAGAAAAATCTTCTGATAAATTTTAACACTCCTTCATGACCAAAAAAAAAAAAAAAAATCCTACAGAAAATTGGGATAAGTGACCTATACCTCAATCTGATAAAAGCCATTTGTTACAAACCAGCAGTCAACATCATTTTAAATGGTGAACAACTGAAAGCTTTTAATATAAAATCAGGTACAAGACAAGGATGTCGACTATCACCACTCCTATTCAATATAGTTAGGGAAACATTAGCCAGAGCCATTGGACAAGAAAAACAAATAAAAGGAATAAGAACTAGGAAAAAAGAAATTAAACTTATTATTCACAGATGATATGATACTCTGCATGGAAGACCCAAACAACTCTGCCAAGAAACTCATAGAATTAACGAAAACACTCAGTAGCATATTAGGATACAAAGTCAACTCAAAAAATCAATAGAATGCCTCTACACAGACAATAAACTCATGAGGGAGAAATTAGAGAAGCAATGCCCTTCACAATAGCATTTAAAAAAATGAAATACTGGGCCAACCAGATACCTCAGGGGATTAAAGTGCCTGCTTAGGCAGAGCACAAGGGCTAGAGTTTGGTCCCTGGCAACACAACCCATGTCAGCCCCCCCCCAAGGCATACTGAGATGGCAATTGAGACTGAACATGGTGGTACAGACCTGTTATCCCAGCACTTGGGAGGCTGAAAAACAAGAAATATCACTATAAGTCAGATCTTTGTCGTGAGACCACGTAGACCCTATACTACATATATTTAGAAAATGAAATACTTAGGAATTAATCTAATGAAGTAAAAGATCTATACAATAAAAATTAAAATACTATAAAACAAGAGATATTAAAAGGATTTCAAAAAATGGAAAGATATTCCTTACTCCTAGAGAAACATTGTGAAAATGGCCATACTCCCAAAATTGTTATATAGATTCAATGCAATCCCTATCAAGATACCATCAACATAACTTACAGATCTAGAGAACACATTCCTAAACATCACTTGAAACCAGAAAAGACTTAGAATAGCAAAGGCAATCATGGTCAACAAACACAAGGCAGAAGGCATTACAATTCTGAGTTAAAACTATACTATAAAGTTACTGTAATAAGTTAGTCTGGTACTGGCAAAAAACAGACCTGAGATTTTGGTCAGCTATCCAGAGAAATGATAGGCATAGCTCCTGCCTACTCTGTCAAGCAAGAAGCTTCTTTTCCTCGTATTTCATTTCTTTTGCTTGTGTTCAGTGACTCTCCTCTTTCCTTTCTTCTAAAGGATAATATCACTCCAAATTTGATTAGGTAAGTCTGCCACAGGCAGTCTCTTCCAGTCAGGGATGTCCAGCTCTGTGGTCCTGAGCCAATGAAAGTTCTCTCCTTGGCCCATATTTAAAGTCTTGAAGTTGCTGCTGGGTGAATTCAAGTGGCAGTAGAAAGGCCAAGCCACTCTGGAGAAGTACAAGTTAACCATCTAGCTGGGTTTTGATTCAATCCTTGAGGCCGCCCCTCCTACACCTTTGATCTGTTTAGCCAGGAAAGGTGGAGGGGATTCGAGAAGCCAAACATACTGTGCTGTTCTTTTCAGGTTTTGTTTCTTCTCAGCAAGGACTTGGAGATTATGTGTATAGAATTTTCCTCATTCTTCATTCACAAGGGAATGTGGCTCAGGACCCAGTTTTAGATCCAACCAGAGGAAGATGTTACATCTGCTCCTGGAATGAATCACTGAGGAAGTTGAGGAATGCAGCCTCAATTACATACCAAGACCCTGACTTTAAAAAGCCAAGAAAAAAAATACTTGCGTAATATAATTGCAATGTCTATAGCAGCGGTTCTCAACCTGTGGGTCGAGACCCCAGCGAGAGTGGAACGACCAAAACACAGAGGTCACCTAAAGACATCAGAAAATACATATTTAAACCCATTCTATGCCATGGTGAAATGTTATTTATTGGAATTAGTAATAAATATTTCTTAACATATAATTAAATATTGTTTTTGTGATTAATCACTATGTTTAAATTATGTTTGATTTGTAGCAATGAGAATATATAATGCATACCAGCTATTTGCATTCCGAATCATAACTGTAGCAAAATTACAGTTTTGAGGTAGTCACAAAACTTATTTTTTGGTTTGGGGTCACCGCAACATGAGGTACTGTATTGCGGGGTCGTGGCATTAGAAAGATTGAGAACCACTGGACAGGATCTCAGTACACAGATCAGACTCATCTTCATGAGAGATGAATCTTGGTCACTGGGATCACAGTGACGGTGAGCAGGATATAGTCATTGTTCCTGTGCAGCTGGCTGCCTTACTATCTGGAGAATTCCAGGATCATATTGAGAAGTCTTAATCATTGATTACCCCTACCCACATGAGTGCCTTGGAGGACATATCCAGGAGCTGTGTGATCCTGGGACCTACTGCTCTGTGCTTCACCAGGACCACAGGCTGAGCTGCTGAGCTATGGAAGCCAGAGCAAAGCAAGAAGCGGAGTGACACAGGCAGGTGCACATGGTTACCCTGCTGCTGAAGAACCCTCAGCATCCAGGGCCTCACTGATATGCACCACAGAGACCCAGAATAGAAAGTCTGTCTTCTCCTCAGGAGGCTGAGGCAGGAGGATTGGTGCGAGTTCGAGACCAGCCTGAGCTACAAAAGTGAACTCAAGGCCAGCCTCAACTGCATAGCGAGACCCTGTCTCAAAAAGACAAAAAAAAAAAAAAAAAAAAAGAAAGTCTGTCTTCTCTATGGAAAAGCCCAAGACTGTCAAAGGATGCTTGCAAATCAGCTGGATGTTGTGGGTTATTCCTGTGACCCTAGAATTCAGAAGGCTGAGGCCAAAGGATTGCTGTGAGTTTGAGAGCAGCCTGGGCTATGGGCTACAAAGTGAGTTCAAGGCCAGCCTGAACTACATAGCAAGCTCCTATCTCAAAAAGATATGAAATAATAGCAGCAGGTTGCGATGTTAATGAAATCACACACTTCAGGATTGGTTAGGTTGTAGCAGAGGTATTGACTAGTGGAACACTTTTAGGCAACCCATACTCCCACACTAGACAGCTGTCACATTGACTTGCATAGAGATTAGTCTTTTTTGTATGGGAAATTGAACTCAGGACTTTGAGCTTGTCATGTAGGTGTGGCATCACTGAGCTATATCCCTGTTTTGTGTTTGTTCAAGAAGCCTTTAAATTCCTCTTCTCAACTTCTCATATCTTCTCACGAGTCAGGTCTTTCTCTGCCATTCTGGCTTTGTCTGCTGTTTTTCCTTTTATGGGAAAGTAAGCATTACAGAATAGCAGGTATGATTGCCAGCCCCATCTGCTCCTGGAGGACCTGTATGTGGAGTTTGATCACCAACTGAGACTCCTTGAAGGCAGGGCTGTGGGTAGAGCTCTGTGTGGAATGCTAAGCCTGAATTCATGAGTCCCTAGGTTCTGTCCCCAGCACCACCACTCCGAGACAAATAGACTCCTTTATTTTTATTTATTTTTAATGGAATTGAGTTTATTTTTATTCATTTTAATGAGAAAAAAGATAACATAATAATGATACAGTTTCAAAATAGGTTAGTAGAACAGTTATAATAATTAGTATAGTGCATATTGTTGTCTTCAGAGTAGTTATTCAGATGATAAGAAGTAGACATGATATCTTACCTAAGCAATGTTAGTACAAACCTTTCTTCTCAATGAACTATGAGAAACTAGCTGTATATCTGTCCTAACTATCTTGTGTTAGACTTCCTTAGACATGAAGATATAGCCATCTTTATTCACAGCTGAATCCAAACTTCACTTCTCTTAATCTAATGGTTCTCAAAGTTTGGACATTGGATTATTAATATCCTCAAAATGTGTTTGAAAAATATATTCTCATGACCTACTCAAAATAAATAAATAAATAAATAAATAAAAGAAAAACCAGAGACAGACCGGAGGATCAATGGAACAGGTTAGAAGATGCAGGTACAGTTATAAGTACATACAACCACTTTATCTTTGACAAAGGGGCCGAACATTTTCATTGGAAGAGACACGGCCTCTGTAATAAATGGTGTTCAAAAAACTGGCTCCACACATGGCAAAAACTAAAACTAGATCCAAATCTATCACCCTGCACTAAAGTGAAAATCAATTAAAGATCTAAACTTTATAACATAAGCACTAAATCTACTGGAAGAGAAAGTAAATGGAAATCTTGAAGACATAGGAGCAGGGAGAGAATTGAACGAAAACCAAACTGCACAGGAATATTTCAAAGAATCAACAATTTGGATCTCATCTTATTGAGAAGCATCTGCACATCAACAGAATGAAGAAAGAAGGTTCAGAGAGACTCCAAGGACCAGGTACACAATAGGAAACACCACCTTTAAAGAATAGCCAGAAGAGATGAATTCTGCAGTGGCTCAGCCACTGCGTCTTTCTGAGCCATTCCTGGGCAGCCTTCCTAACCCAGTGACAGCCTCTCCTCTCTAGGGTCACCATGTGTTCTTCTTGAACTTAATATTTTTTCTTCAGGTTTCCTATAATTTGGGCTCTGTTTTTTTTAATAAATTAAACATGTTTTTGTAGGCTGTTATTTAAATGAGAATTTGAGCTATGGCCTGTAGTACAAGAAGCAATGTAAGTGATAATACAACCATTTGTAGTGACACTAGCATAATTCTGTACAAGTTCTCTTTTAACCAAAATAGGCTACAGTTCTGGTTTGAAATAACCAGTTGGACCTTGGCTCTTTATTTTTCTATCATCATAAGCTCCTATATTGTACAAGACATGAGTCTTATAAATAAATATATCTTTCTCAATATTTTATTAATTCAAAATAAAAGACAAAATATAAGGATCAATAGCTTAGCCAATTTTTAAACAATCCAAGCTTCAATTATATTGAATTGTATGATTTGTACAGTGCCTAAAAACTTGCAAACATGATACAGTTTATAAAAGTTAAATAATTTCTATTAGAGTGATTATTTGAAAATTTGTTTCAAACTGAAGACCATTCTCATAGGTGAAAAAATTTAAACTTGCATATGTAAACATCATATCGTCTCCCTAGTGTAAAAAACTGAAAAGAGTAAGTAATGTACAATAGATATTGTGAAACGGAAGGAAATTGCTGAAAAAGAAAGCACAACAGGGATAGGGACAGGACAAAAGAAGGACGGGAAAGGAAACAAATGAAAAACAACAAATATATATATATATATATATATATATATATATATATATATATATATATATATATACATATACATACATATATATATATATGAATATATATTTAGATAGTTATACTATTGACTTCTTTTGTTTGATTGAAAACAAGCTTGTGCTTATATAGTCTGATGAATTATGCATGCCTATGTCTTATAATTTGAGCAATTAATATAATATGCAATATATTGACCATTATTCATTGCCTAGTATCTTATTTGTTTTTGTTTTGTTTTGTTTTCTCTTTAAAAGAAAATTCTTTTTTAAAAAATTCTTTTTTTTTAATTCTTTTCCACAATTCAAAAGGTCCTGTTACTTCTTGCCATAAATTATCCATATTACTAGAATTCTCAAGTGAAAGGAAGGATTCACAACGTCTTGTCTAACCATCACTTCCTTCCTAGGTCTTCTTGAGTGCCTTGCTACATTCTTTCCTGTGATTGCTCACAGGTGGATATGAACTCTGTGTCATTTATTTCCTGTACTCTAATCCCTCAGACCACTTCAATTTACATTTCCAGTTGCTCTACCAAATGCATTTCTTTCAACATTCACATCTTTACTTAAATTATACCAGCAATTCCCATTACTTTATGCATTGCAAATTACTTTGCTTCACATTCAAGAGTATGGCATTTTCCCTCCCTTACTTTAACTATTCATTTCACCCACCACCTCGTCTGCCCCTCCCATTCTAGCTGGACACATTTATCCCATCATAGACTCCTACTGCTTGCCTCTTGTCCTGACTACCCTGTGTGCCTGGCCTCTCCTACTTGCTGAAACACTCCAATCCTCCATGGTTTAAATCATGTCTCAGAGTCAGGATTACTTGACATTTGATTTGTAACTCTCTTTATATACCTATCTTTTCAGCGTCTACTTTGTTTTTCAATGCTTCATTTTAAGCAACCTTAAAAGAAAGCTGCTTTCTTAATCATGGGTCCCTAACCTTCCTAAAAAGATGGCTGTGAACCAATGGCCACATAATTCCTCTTTTCTTCTTCCTCTTGCATGCATAAAATTATAAGCTAAAGAGGCCCAGACCTCACTATAAGCAACAGTGGGTCGTTGTCTGTCTTGGGCTGTAGTTTGCTAATATGTGAAATGAAGATAATTGCAGCACCTGCCTCATGAAATCACTGTGAGGATCAAATGTGAAATCTATAAAGGGTGTTAAAAGTAACTGCTGCTGCAAAAAAAACACTCAATGAGCAATAACTAGTTTTACTACTTTCATATGTTGTTATTATAGTTCTTCCTTTTTATTTTGTTCAAGTTTTCAAAGCCTAGAGACATTCTGCACTATGTAGAGGTGGCTGTAATCGATGGGTCTAAGTTGCATTTTCTTGCTCTCCACATCTCTTTATTTCTTTGAGCCTTGGGAAGTGATGCCATTCATGACATGAGATTTAAAAGTACAACAGTCAGAGTTGGGGTTTTTGTTGGAAATGTAAAAAGCAAGTATTTGCCCTGCTTTAAGTCTTCATCGAAAATGAAGTACTGGCAGAAAAGTCGCTGGATACAGTACATGCAATAGTTTGGTCGTGGTCTTTGGTGCATGGTGGGTACTGTTTGTATCTCATTAACAGAGATATTATCATAGTGAAAGCCACATAAAGATGAGGTCAAAAAGCAAAGCCAATGCCTCGCAAGCATGGCGGAGGAAGGACTACTAGCTGCTGGAAAGCACCGCAGAGCAACTTTCCATTCCAGATGGCTGAACTAACAGCCAAGCCAATGCTATGCAGCATGGTCTGCTGACCATATTTTTTAACATACTGCAATTTTCCAGATCCAGGCTGACATAAATTTAGAAAAAAAAAAAGGTAGTTCGTCATGCACTATGAAAAACCTTTGCTCCATCACCAGTACTGAGGAATAAGTCCAGGAGCTTCTTACAGAGCTACATTTGTGTTTTTATGCTTTGAGCCAGGGTCTTTGTATGTTACCCCGGAGGGACTCAAACTTGAAATCCTCCTACTTCTTCCCAGCATGATGGGACTACAGGCAGGCATCGGTGGTCTCTTCTTTGTGTCCCTTCCTTTTTTCTTTTCTTTCTTCCTTCTTTCCTTTTTTCCTGTTTTCCTTCCTTCCTCCCTCCCCTCTATAATCTATCCTCTATTCTTCCTTTGTTCTTTTTTCTGCTTATGGTGTGAATCCACTAACTGGTAAATAAGGGTGACTCCATAAAACTCAACGCTTTCTTCTCCTATCCCATTTCTCTTGCATTGTAGAAATATGGCTGTCAATACCTCTGATGTATCTAGGGAATGGTGCACAACTCGAAAATTCATACAGACAAATCCTTCTACCAATTTTTGAATATAGATAGAATTTTCAGTGCTCTAAAAACTGCTAAGGGTTGTTCATGACATAGATAAAAGATCAGGTTTCACTGGCCAGTATTTAGAACTCTAAAATTTTGTTACAACCTATTTCTTAAGTTGTAATTCCCAGAATTTCCTATGGCATATCTGCCTTAGTTTCACTTCATTCATTCATTCTTTCACTCATCCATCCAAAAAATAGTTATTACACATCTGCTTTTGATTTGGACTAAGCTGGATAGTGAGGATTTGCAGATAACCAGAACATAGTGCTTGAGTTGATGGAACTTGGAATCTAGCAAAACATATTATTAGAATTTTAATTGTATTATAATAAGTGGGACACCAATATGTGGTGTGTAATTATAGTGTATAACAGCATCTTACCAAGTCTCTAGAGCAGCAGTTCTCAACCTGTGGGTCGCGACCCCAGCAGGGGTCGAATGACCAAAACACAGGGGTCGCTGAAAGTCATCAGAAAATGTTATTTGGAATTACAGTTTTGAAGTAGCCACCAAAATTATTTTTTGGTTTGGGGTCACCACAACATGAGGAACTGTACTGCGGGGTCACAGCATTAGAAAGGTTGAGAGCCACTGCTCTAGAGATTAAACTTTGTACATATTTGAACAAACTAGATTGTAAGATCTAGTAGATGTTTGATGAAAGTAGAATGAAAAAAGGAACATGTCAAACTCAAGGGAAGAAACACTCAAAGGCACTAAGGTATGAAGGGTATTGGCATAGTTCAACAGAACATCAGCAGCTAGGTTTGGAGGACTCTTCAGGAACTAGATCCGTTTATCCATATCTAATGACTCTGAGGGTGATATTTTCTCTTACCAATTTTTCAAGCTTAATCTAGTGGGTACTTATAATACTTACCTGGTATGTGCTCAAAAAGACTCAAATCTTATTTCAAATTACACAAATATGCAAACAAAATAATGCCAGTAATCATTCTTCTTGAGAGTATAAGGGATGTTGAACTCAGGTAGGCTCCAGTGTTGCTCAGTCTTGGCCTCGGTGCTTTCTACCACAGCTGGATATGCCTGAGGCTTCCTCTCAACCCCAAACCATGTGATTCTGCAACTGGGGCTGTCAGGGACACTTTCTCTTCTTCAAAAGACTAAGTCAACATAAGGATTTTAAAGATTATCTTTTGTGATCTTCCTTTATAAGTTCCTCTGTAAGTAGAAGAGATATGAATCTCATTAAGTGGTATATTTTGTCTCTCTTTTACTCCTTGCCAGTAGTGAATAACTATTTAAGGGTTTTCAGCACCATTCCCATCATAATTCACTTCTCTGACCCAAATCAGTGTCATCGATGATGTCTTACTCTTCCCTGAACACTTCAGTCACATTTTCAGCAGTTCTTTTGCACTGTGTTGGCTGCTGTAATAAGGAATCACAAGAAGACCATGGGGTATATGTAGCCTGGACAGGGACTGGCAGAAAAACCTAGTAAATCTCTTCATGTTTCAGATGGAAAGTTGTGTCTGCAAGCTTATTTCATTTTCTTTAAATCACATCAGACCCCAAAGCCACATAGTTTGTGGGCCACTTTCTGGCCATGCGGGTTCCTACGGATGAGATGGCTTAGCTTCTCTGTTTGTGAAGAATCCAGGAATCTTTACAAAAACCTTGATTCTTACATTTTTGTCTCCTTAAGTAAACTCTAAACACAGATGTCTCTTCTGAGATCCCAGCATCTCTGGAGGAAAGCACACTAACATAGTCTAACTCAGAATTTCTCTCATACTCCAAACTCCAACCATTAACATTTGCTTTGAAGAAACTGCCAGCTCTTTCCTAATTAACATGAAAATGTTTAGTTCATTTTTTAATAAGCTCAAGCTTGAGTATGAAACCAGGTAGTGGAAAAAAATATAGGAAACCTCGCATACAAGATTTCAGTAAGGTTGAAAGCCGTCTTCACAAAACAGAACAGGAAAAGCATTAATAATCGAAAACAATGGGTAGGGCTGGCCTGATCACTCAGCAGACTAAAGCACTTGCTTAGACAGAGCTCATTGGCCTGGGTTCGATCTCCAGTGTGCTGTGCCAGCCCAGTCCCTGGGGCACACTGAGACAGCATTTGAGACTGGGCTCGGTGGCGTATGCCTGTATTCCCAGAGCTTGGGAGGCTGAATGCAGCAAAAAATCGTCATGACAGCAATCTGAAATGGCCACGTGGCCCACTTCCTCCTCCTCCTTTGCTTGCTTCCAGAAGAAGACTTCCTTCCTTCTCAGGTATTCCAAGCCTTCTCCCTCCCATCAGCATCAGTTCAACACCATGCTATCCATCTAAACTCCACCTCCAGTTCAACCTGATCAAAACCCTGCACCCAGCTTACTCCACTGAGAGGTTTACAAATTTTCTACCGCCCTCCCATGCTGAGCAATGAAAGATTGCTTTACTTTTCTCATGCTTCTCTATCATGCCAGAGAACCTTATAGATAATACATCAACTTCTGCTATAATAAACAATCCATCATTCCTTTTTATTTCCATAGCATGTTGTACATTACTTGTGACCTTGTGATATCAGTGTGTATGAAAATGTTTATGCATACACACATATTTTTATTTATCACTTAATATGATATTTAAATGCAAGTCATATGACTTATTCTTCTACAATACCTGGCAAAAAAATAAAATGTAGTAGTCTCCAAAAAAATTATTTGAAATGAGAATAAATGAATGTTTATAAAACCATGTTGATCTTATTTCAAATTTATATATAAACAATGCTTTTTCCAGTTAGAAAAATGAAAGTTAAAACACTAATGGAAGCAATTGGTTTTATTGTGAGAGTCATTCAAATACTGCTATATATTGTTCTTTTTCTGTGTATGCTTAAGAGTTTAAACTTGTTTTAGAGTTTTATACATTTGACTCAACTGAGGAATAGACCAGCGATGATTATTTACTATTAATAGGAGAGATAGTCCTTGTTTCGGGACACAAAGAAACCAGTTGTCACTCTCATCCCCAAAACAAAATGATCTTGAGTTACCGTCACAGCCAGTTGTTAACAAAATCCAAGATAATAAGCACAGACAAAAGTTACAGGGCAAGTTCTCTTCTCAAGGACAAACACCAGATGCTGATGACAAGATTACAATGCCCAGATTTTTATAAAGTTGTAAATGTTTCGTGGCTGTTGTTAATAAGCTTTATGGAGGTTAGTAAATGCCTTGGTTGAGAGAAATAAAGTTGGTTTTGCATTTAAATCAAAGGGAAATCACAATAAAGAAATATTTCACAGAACTATAAAATTCCATATGAATTTTCCATTCAGATTTTCTTCATTATTTTATGCTTTTCAACATGATTACAGGGCATTTTTACAGAAATTCCCAGAGGGACAAGATGAGCTGTGCTTAGGCTTCTTAGAAATACATTTGTTCTCATTAATGAACCACATTCTTTTTCTATCTTAACCCCAATTTATTTTGTCACTTTGTTAAATTAAGGCATTTCCTAAATATTTTAGTGTCAAATAAAACCATCACCCTCATTAACATGAGGAAATGGAAAAGATCAAATTGATGAGAGGTGTCAAGAGTTCTAAGTTTTCAATTTTGATTGTGGCAAATAGTTTGGCCCCATGTTAGTCATAAACAGCAAAAGCTAACTATTATGCATCTGCCCACATATATTATTTGTGTGTATGTGTGTGTGTGTGTGTGTACCCATGTGCACGCTTATGTGTATGCACATGTAATAATAATGGTAGTTTAAATTCTTCCTCAAGGAGTTGTTACATAAGCTTTGTCAGCATTTTTCACTTGAAAAGAAATTTTTGCAAAGCATTAAAAACAGAGAAAATGTCAGTGTAATATAAGCACTCTTCTTAATCCACAGCAATGTGTATTTGCCCTTGACATCTGGGCTCTCCAAAAAATAAACTGAGATTACAGTCTTCTTTGCATCTATTAGCACACATTTTTATGTCATTTATTTGGTCCTGGGCTAAAAATTCAAGTCCTTTAAGCATTTATCTGTTAACTAGAATACCAAGAATTTTTTTAAAAAGAAAACTAGATTTAGGCAAGAACTGTTAATAAACTCTCATAATGGCAATTATTGCAGACCACAAAATACCACTCTTCACTGCATTCTGGTAGTCAAAAATTACTACTGGGCTGGAAGACCCTAAATTCTGGTGAGCAATTCATGCTTGAAGCAGATAAGATTGAAGATGGACAAAGGGGAGTTCTAAGAATGCACAGTGCTTACAAGTTAGGAAAGATCAGGACAAAAGTGTAAGTGCATAGATAATGAATCATTTTGAATTTTACAACTCAAAATTTGGCTTATAAGCTGTCTGCTGCAATTGCTTTCCCCCACTTCTTTGATGAGGACAAATCTCTTTTTAGCGGCAGTGAATATTCAGCAGCTCAATGTATATAGCACAATCATTAAATCAATGAGCCAGCTTTTAGAAGCAGCCTTATGGTAATGAGCCAGTCACAGTGCTCTCCCTTTGTAGCGCTCAGCCATCATTTTATTTCACTTTGCTCTTCTGACCTCAGCATCGCTTTTTTATTCTACTACTACAAGGAAGATGTTTTGAGAGCAAACTCAATCTTTCGCTGCATATTCCTCAACTCTGATACGGCCTGGTAGCATCAGAAAATGTTCCAAAAGAAGAAAGGCAAAGGAATAAAATTTCTATTTCAGTGTTCAACCATTTCAACACTAGCTCCTTCTTTTATAGAGGTTGTTAGATAACCAAAACAATTGATCAACAAATATTTTTCATAGATCAACGTTATTCACAGAACTATGCTAAATATGGTAGGTATCTATAAACTAAATCACATTATCAACCTCTAAAGTTTATATCTAATTCAGGAATGGCAAAATTGTGTGGCTCACTTATGGGCCAGTGTGGACATTTCAATTTAAGTATGATGTGCACCTGACCTGCAGAATGACCTCAAAATCCTGCTTGATCATTAAAATTACTATGCAGGATGAAACACATTGGTCAGGGCTATGTGAGTGCAGAGAGGGAACAAAGATTAAAGAAGAAAATAGATGAAAGAAAACAACTAGCAGACAGTATAAAACGTACTCTAAATGAGTGACACAGACACTGAGTGCCACAGAATTTCAAAGGCATAATTGCCCACTGTGGATAGAAAAATAAATTCTTTCAAAGGATTTAAGACCTCAGCAAGTTAGCTTCAAAATACAAATGGAATTTAACTAGAGAGAATGAAGGATATTTCGGATAGAAAGAATGGGACCAAAGATACCGAAACAGAAATAAATGAACAGCTTGGGGAATAGCTGGAAGTGGATCTCCAACACTCATGTGGAGAACACTAGCACATAGGATTAGGAAGGAAGTTCCAAGGGGCCCCAAATGCCATGTTTGTAGGTTGAGCTTTGATCTACTTTTCCTTCAATTGTCTCTTGAATGGGCTGCAGTCCAGCTCTAGCTATACTTAGATTGATGTGCAGACTTCTGAAATGGGGTTGAAATGCTGGCCTCACTTTCTGCCTTCTCTCCTGACTGGGTAATTCAGGATGCTAACCTGTTTGCAGTGTATTCCAGGCACTCCCTCTCACCCAAGCAACTCTTCGGGTGGCTTCAACAAAGCTGCAGGAGGAGCTCAGAGTCAGGAAGAAGGAGATAACGGGTGTTTCTGCCCCTCCAAACTTTCCTTCCAGGCTGTGGTTTGGACAGTGGCTTCTTCTTTCTATAGTTATCAGGTGATCCTCGCACCCATCACTTCAGCTCTCATCAAGTTCCAGTACCATCTTCATTTCTTTGCTTCTATAGACATACAGGTAGTAACAGCACTCTAGTAGTAGCTAAGCACTTTTCCATCTTCTGTTCATCCCTTTAGCATGGCCGTATCTCCATAAACTGCCCCCTTACTCTTTCTCCAACTAACACCATTATTGAATACACTATCATTGCCTTGGATTATGACCAAGACAAAGCTTAATGACAAAAGATGCTAATTTTGCTCCAGTTTGGAGCATTAAGTATAAAATTAATTTATGTGTTAAAATATCACATGATTAACCATATATATGTATATATATGCATATTTAATAGATAAATTTGTTTTATGCATATTTAATAGATAAATTTAAAGCTTCCCACCTCTACCCTCTTGAATGTGTTAGCCTGTGTATATGTTAAGACAGGAAACAAAACAGATATATCATAAGCCCCAGTGCTAATGTGTTATTGGTAACAGCCAAAAAGACCACAAACAGCTTCACTAGGAAAAGTTTAATGATTAAGGAATCGTATGTGCCCTGGGTCCATGTCACCTTTTCACTCATCCATATTGCCTCACACTGATCTACATTGTCCATATAAATGTCTGTTACAGTCAAGACCATTGCCAAAATATGAGACTCAAGATCCAGCTATATATTAATGACCTTGTGATGCCCACCACATAGAAGACCCACTAATCAGATGTTACTTTGAATCTCCTGGAAGACCCGGGATATTAATTTTAATAAGTATTTACTAGTCTTTGACTTTGATGGACACATTTACCCTAAGCCCAAGACTTTTTCAAGCTTCCTTATTAAGGCTTTTGCATATACTTATATACTTAAATAAACAATTCATTGGAATTATAATACTAAGATAGAAATACATCAGTGAAAGTAATTCCACAATAACCAACATAAGTCTTACCAATCTTACAGTCTCTCCCATCTGTCTATAAACAGGTACATCATGTTAAAAATAGTGAGATAACAGGGTTATTATAGTAAAAGATATATTGCCATTAACGTCCTTCAGAATATTCCCTTTGCTTTGAACACATCACTTTCTTGGCAATGTGTCTCTTATTACAATAAGTTCTTTTCTTAATTTAAACATTCACTATATTTTTATCACATCTTGTATATCTCTTATCCCACCACTACATAACTCTTTAATATCCATATCTCTATCCCTCGAATGCCACCTCTCTAATATGGGCAGCTCCACAGTCCAGGCTGGAAAGAGTCCAGCCAAATCTTTAAGTGGTATTTATCTATTAGCATCTGGCATAATACAGCTCTCCTTCAGTTCTAATTCATAATGTGTCACTGCTACACTTTTTAAGTTTCACTAGGTCCTTGCTAGAACAATTTTGAAAGAGTTTGGCTCCTGAATAAAATGAGCTAACTCGTTTTATTCAGTGGATTTATTTAGACACCCTAAGACTCTAAAAATTCTACATTGTTTAGATGTGGAATTAGTGGACTGATGCAATCTTATTAGTACACTTGCTGCACAGGATGCTCATGTCCCTTGTGTGGAATTAGTACATGTCCAGGACAACTCTTAATTCCCTTTCTAGCCCCCTTCCTTCCCTGCTTATCTTCCCTTCTTTCTTCCATCTCAGGGTCTCCTTCTCCTTTGAGAAAGGTTCAGCTCCCTACTTACTATTATCTTTTATTTTGCTGTTTATACTTTGGGCTTCCAATTAAGAGAAATCATGCAATATTTCAGCTTGTGGGTCTGATTAGCTTCACATTATGTTCTCAAGATACATAACTTTTTAAAAAAAAAAGAACTAAGAATCTTTCCTCCACATTCAAGACTGATACCTTCTACCTTATCTTAGAAAACAGATCTAATACCATCTGGTTTCTTACACAAAAGTATAGAAACAGCATTTGGCTCCAAATAAATACAATAGATTCTGAAATCACAAATGGAAAATTTGCTGTTAGACTGCTTCAGCGCAAAGAAGTCTTGACATGTATATCTTTGTAATTTTAGTTGTGAAAAGACAGGTGTGTTTAATAAATTGTCCTTGGTAGGTTTGACTCATCAAAATGCTATCAATGGGCCTGGAAGGATGGCTCGCTCAGTGGTCTAAAGCGCCTGCTTAGGAAAGCTTAGGCGGCTGCAGGGACCCGGTTTGATCCCTGGCACCACATGCTGCACCAGCCCTGCCCTGCGGGCAGGCTGAGCCAGCCATAAAAATAAATAAACAAACAAACAAAAGTTCTGAAACAAGAAAAAAATAAAATAAAACATTTTTTTAAAAATGCTATCAATGCCGGGCGTGGTGGCGCACGCCTGTAATCCCAGCACTCGGGAGGCTGAGGCAGGAGGATCAATGCAAGTTCGAGACCAGCCTGGGCTACAAAAGTGAGCGCAAGGCCAGCCTCAACTGCATAGCGAGACCCTGTCTCAAAAAAAGACAAAAAAAAAAAAATAAATAAATAAAAATAAAAAATAAAAAATAAAAAAAATAAAAATGCTATCAAGCAGGAATGTTAACTATATTGACAAATTTTCCTAATATATAGAGTTTAGCAGATATCAAAAGGCTCTCAACAAAATGATTTGTCAGAAAGACAGACTTTACTTTATTTGCAGCATTAATGCCTGAGAAATATGATTATTCTTCTCGTGGTTCTCCACCCTGCTAGTGAGGCATAGTAATGGAACCATGTTGTCATCAATTAAAAAATAAGAGTTCTTCATGCCACTCATAAAAAAGCCCAATCCCAAAAAGATATAATAGTTTATTTCTTAAGTTTTCTGATTAATTTCCTTGGCATATTTTGTGAAGATGGTTCCCATCACTTCTAGAGTTCAAAGAAAATGCTTTCCACATTAGCATTTTTCACAAGATCATTATTGAGTTAGTCCTATCATAGAACATGCCATATAGACAGCAAATTAAGTTCCCTGAGAAAACTCTGCCTAGCACGTTTGAGGCCACCACTGGCATAAGCTAAAGCATGCAAGGTGTATATCTTTACTGCTTGATCGCCAAATGCAACAGCTTTTTATAGTCCTCATTATTCATCTAGCCAACATATTCACATCCCACTCCCGGTACATTAATCTTTCTAGAAAACATACAATTCACCTACAAGAATTTTTTGAAGAATTTTAGGACTTCTCAGATTTCATCATTCCCTTAAGAAGCCTTCCTTACCTTCTGACTCTGGTCTCAAGTTAGTGATAACTCACAGTGTTGGGCTTATCACTTTTAGTACAAACAAGCTTCAAGCCTAGCATGGTGCACCCCATTTATCTAAGCCCTCTGCAGCAGCGTGACACTTTTAGCACACCTTTGAGCTAAGAACCCATAAATGTTGGAAAATATTCATCTATATGTATTGTGCTTTGTCAAAGATGACACTACTGGGAGTACCTTTAATACAATGGAGAGAAAAAAGATCAAGCAAAGTGCTGTGCTGTGTTGTCTCTTCTTACTTATTAATCTTTTAAATATCAAGAATCATCTTAAATAAGAAATGAAGGAGCAGAGTAATGCATAAAGTTGGTGTTTAAAAAATTTATACTGATCAAATGCAGAAATGGTATAAATAAGAGAAACAAGGCATAATAGTTTCATGGGGCTGTTATAACAAAGTACCAAAAATTGAAGAGCAGCAATTTATTCTCTTATAATTCTGGAGACTACTAGGAAAAGGTCCTCATCAGGGCCATAATTTGCCTAACATTCTTGAAAGAATTTTTTTCTTGGCTCTTCCTACCTTCTGGTGGTAGCCATCAAATCCTTGAACAAGACTTGTAGCTGCATGGCTTCACACCCTTCCTCCTCCATCTGTAGCACTCTCCTTGCGTAGCTCCACTGTCACGTAGCATTTTCCTCTTCTTATAAGGACAACAGTCACTTTGGATTAAGGTCTAATAGACTTCACCTTAACTTGGTTACATATCAAAGGCCATTTTTAAATGAGGCCATATTCAACTGTTCTAGGAGCTAGAATTAAATTTATTTTTGAATTGGACACAATTTAACTCACCACACAAGTCTACAGAAATAAAAACAATAGCAACATCACTTAAAAATTTCTGAAAGTAATCCTTAATACTAATAGCTGTAATAAAGCTTTCTACGCCCACTCATTTGAATTGAGTGTCATATTTATTTTTTCATCTTTATTTCTGTGCTTTCTACACTTTGTTTAATGTTTCCTATTTTTTACTGATGATACTTCTAATCATTAGCCAATGGGCATTAGTTTCCAAATCTTCAATTTTTCTTTAGCTTGGTATATAGATATTCTGACCACCTGTGACAGACTAGTTACATTTTGGTTCTCTATAGCAAAGGATTATCAAATTAACAAATTATTAAACTATAAAATAAAAGTCCATGAAGCAAGTTCTTCTTCTAAATGTTAAGCATGCTAAAAATTCTGTATATAGATTCTATATAAAATTGATTTCCTAAATGTTTACCAAATTTATATCTTCTACCTTGTCTTTTCTTCTGAACTAAATATATACTTTTGTAACTACCTAGAGTCGCAAAGTCATTACTTGAGTGAATACTTATTGAAATCCTAACATATTCAAAGTCAATGTACTTCTGTATTTCAAAGTTCAGCCCTTTTCCTGGGCAGTAAAATTCCTTTAATGATGATCATGTTCTCTTAAATGAAGAGAACTAGATATCTTAGCATCATTCTGGATTTTTCATCTTCAAAGTTCCACTTATCTCAACCAAATAATGTTACACACACGTACATTAACTGGATGATAATAATTTACTAATTAACTTGATTATAGTAACCATTACATAATGTAAACCTGTAACAGATCATCAGTAGTGGACCTTGAATATATACAGCTTTTATTAGCCTATTAAACTATAAAACGGCTGGGGGAGGAACCATTCAATTAATCTCCAAACCATGTCTGTCTTATCTCTTACTTTTCCTTCCTCTTTGCTCTTTCTTTTCTCACGACATGTATCCTTTCCTCCAAGTTGGTGCAATAATGTAGTTCTCATTTGCCTGAAGTATTGTAAGCTCCCTGGTGATAGCAATTGTACTGGAGTCAGCCATACAATATAGATCATGTTTTTTTTTTCCAAACATTATTAAATTAGCTGAGAAATTAATAGGGGTGAGAAGAAATAAGATACTAGAAAATAGAAATTATGCTGAAGCAATTTAATAACATATTTTCATTTAGAAGAATGAACTTTAAAACAATTATATTCAGCAACTTAACACCCCTTCCCAACTACCAACATTCAGCAATCTTTGACTATAATTCTGCTTGCAAAGCCTTTTCTATGCTTCCTTAAGATAACTCATGAGGAAATTATGGTCATGTGTAGTGTTAATTATGAAATCTTAAATGGCTAAAAAGTACTCTTCCTGTTATTCTAGCCATTAAATAATGAGAGCAGCTGCTGAAATACACCATTTGGCTCGCCAGTATTGCTCTATCAGTCACAACACTGTTATCTTTGTGTAGATATGTTAGTTTACTGCCCCATGGAAAATCATCACAGATAATATCCACATTGTTTGAGTCTGTAACAAACTTCAAAAATGATCCATAGTTAAGCTCCACCTCAATGTATCACATAGGTAACCAGAAACTGGCCATTTGTAGTAAAGGATTGGTCCATATTTTTCAAAGTCATTTTTATATTTTACCTACATGCTGGTATCTTTTCAACTATTCTTGATCTGAACTTCAGGATATTACTGTACTGGTGTTCAGCTGGTGTTGTATCCAGGACATTGCAATGTTATCAAAGTGTTCTACCATCAAGCTTCACCTCCAACTCAACACTCTAAGCACTATTCCATCATGCCTAGCATGCATTTCAGAGAATCTGTGAGTACATTTTACAGTCACTTTCTTACAAGCAATCCAATTTAAAAATAAGGCTGGATAGAGTACTTTGGCACATATGTGGTAACAAATTTGTAGTCAGGCAAGTGACAGAATAAAATGTTTCCATGAAACATACACCCATGCAGGTCCATACTGGCTTGCTCTGTCACTTCAAATGTCACCTGATCTGTCAGAAACAAGTAATGCACTACTTGGCTCAGTCTAATAATTGTATTTAAATAGTAATTTGGAGCTTTTAAAGAATTTTTGCATGTTTCACTGCCAAAGCCATTGTGTGAGTCAGAACTAAATCAGAGTTGCCACAGCCGCTGCAAATATTATAGGAATGAAAGCTTTACCTGGAAATGAGATCTACACAAATGTGGCAGAAGCTGGGCAAACAAAGATCTAAAGGGGGGAAATAAGAGGCTCTTAGAAAATAATTATTAATCATGTTAGACTGATAACACAGCTCAAGTGGACAGGAGAGAACTTGAAGAGAATGCATCAGTCATGGAGAGTCATGGGCTTCATTTCCTCTCTGGAAGTTTCTACTCTGGCAAGTTACTGCAGTAGAGCAACTTTCTCACAACTGTGGGTTAGAACTGAGTATATCGTGGGAACGTGATGCCACTGCAGTCACTTTTCATAGTGAGAAGAGACAGTCATGTTCTGTGACCCACCAAAGGTCTTTGTGTCTGTCCTTCCCAGTGTTTCTCTCCTTCAGTCTGTCACGGTAGCTCTGCTTCAGTTGTACCTTCCAACTTGCAACTTTCAGTAATTTGGAGCCATACAGGAAAGGCGTGTCAGCCAGCTTCTCTATTGCTGAACACACAAGACCCGACACTAACAACTTAAAGGAGAGTTTTAATGGGATTCCTGGCTTGGAGGTGTTCAGTCCATTGTCATCTGGTGCCAAGCCGAGAACTACAGAGAGAGGAGCAGAGCAGCCCTGATTGTTCACGATAGCCAGGGAGCAGAGAAGAGTGCCAGAGAGAGACAGCAGGGCCAGGCTTTCTTTCTTTTTTTTTTTTTTTTTTAAGAATTTATTTTATTTATTATTTAGTTTTTCTTGTTTCAGAACCTTTGTTTGTTTATTCACTCATTTTTATGGCCAGCTCAGCCTGCCCCAAGGGCAGGGGTGGCACAGCATGTGGTGGAGCCGGGGATCGAACCACGGTCCCTTAAGCCACCCAAGCTTCCCCAAGCAGGCACTTTAGACCACTGAGCCATCCTGCCAGACCAGGGCCAGGCTTTCATGATGCACCCAGATTCACTGGATAATGGACTCCACTAATCCACTCAGTATTTCTTTTTTTTTTTTTTTTTTTTTTTTGGAATTTTTTATTTTTTATTTATTTATTAGCCCAGTATTTCTTAACCCAGTGAAGTTATTACTTCAGAATTACTAGTCAAAGAAGGTGATACAGGCAAAGGTACTTTCAAATCTCAGGCAGATGTAGCAATGTCAATTGCCACTTTTGTGCCAAGATGTTAAAATGAGATTTTATTAAGCTCATTCTAAAACATGAAATAAGTCATGTCTCATTTAAAGATTTTGGTTAATGAGTGGTAGGCTCAAGCAAAAGATTTGAAAAGGTTTTTAATGAAAAAAATTCAAATGACTAATAAACATAATTCATATCATTGAATATAAGAATCAGATGCCACTGTAAAACCCAAAGAAGAAAACCTTAAAATTTTTGACAATAACAAATATTGTTCAGGACACAGAGAAACAAACTCTCAAACACCAATGTTAGGATGTAGCTAAGCATAATTACTTTAGAAAACAGTTTGGTATTATGTAGAAAAATGCAATCAGGAAAAATATAACACTCACAGAAGTGTTATTCGTATTATCTCAAAACCAGAAACAACCCAAATGCCCATTTACAAGGAAGCAGATAAATTTCAATATATTCATATAATAGAATACTGCACAACAAGATTACTGAATAGGGGCTGGGGAGATAGCTCTGTGGCATAAGTGCCTGCCTGGCAAGTGAAAGGTCATGAGTTTGAGCCCTGGTCCCCCCAGTCCCACAAAAAAAAAAAAATACTGAATAACTGGCGTTGTACCCAAAAATATGTATAGTAGCCTTATAAAAACAATAACAGCCCTGTACCACATGCCATGCCAGCCCTGCCTCTAGGTGCACTGACCTGGCCATGAAGTCCCAATGTGATGGTACATGCCTATAATCCCAGCACTGGCCATGCTGAAAACAGGAGGAAAACTGTGAGTCTGAGTGAGCTATGTAGTGAGACTCTGTACCACATTTATAAAAAAATAAAATAATGGAGCAGTAAGTATACTTCTAATGGGCTAAATTCTTTAATCAAAGGATAGAAATGTTCATAACAGTATCTAAAAAGAGCTGAGAATATAGCTTTATAAAATACATACAAACAATAAGTAGGAAAATTATATACAAGACAAAAATTTTAAAACAGTAGTATTTCTCTAAAAGGAATAATAGATTAAAAACAATCATTATCATTCACATTTACATGCTTAACAGTATATCCTCAGAAGAAAACAGAGAAGGAGGAGCTGTTGAATGGAATACAGGTTAGTACAGCCATTGTGGAAAACAGTATGGAGGTTTGTCAGAAAACTAAAAATAAAATTACCATGTGACCCAGCAATCCTCCTACTAAATGTATATCCAAAAGTACAAAGGCCTGAGACACCTACATTTCCACGCTCATTACACATTAGTCATGACAGCCAAGATATAGAATCACTGTCGACAGTCATTTGATAGATGAATAGGTAAAGCATGTCATATATACACAGTGAAATGTCTAGCTACAGGAAGGGTAAAATTCTGTTCTCTTTAATAACATGAAGAGATGAAATTGCGTGACAGTAGGTTAAGGAAAATGTCAGGCATAACAAGACAAACACCATACAGCCTTACTGCTATATAGGAACTAGCAAGCTGGAACAGTGGTTACCAAAGCGTGAGAAATGTGGGGAGGAGGAACAGAAAGATGGTGGTTAACAGGCACAGGGGTGAAGACGGGTAGGAAGCATAACCTCTAGTATTGTATGGCCCAGTAGGATATCCATGGTTGACCACTAAATCTTTCAAAGTAGCTAGTAGAGAGGATTTTTATTGTTCCCAACTTACAAAAAAAAAAAAAAAAGAGAAATGTCCCTATTGCCCTCATCTTATCATGCATCCTATATATGTATATTGAAATGTCACATTGCACAATACACAATTACTGTGTGCCAATTATATACAATTTTTTAATAAAAGTAGCCTCAGATTATATAAAGCTACAAAGCAAAACCTAAAACTAGGCCTGGTATCATACATATATGATCCCAGCACTCCAGAAAGTTGAGGCAAAAAATATAAAAATAATAAAATAAAAAAGCATGTTTCAATACAGTAGACATCCCAGTAACTTAGCAAGGCCCCTTCAAAATCAAAATAAGAAAGCAAGCGCTGGGGAGATAACTCAGTGGAAAGGCCCTACACTCAATCCTGAGTGCTAGGAAAAAAAAAAAAAAATCAGAAAAAATCCCTGACAAACCCAAGGAACAATAACAGAATAGTTAATGATTTTGTATGATTTTACCATACCTCTCTAAAAAGAGGATAAGAGAAAGAAAAAAAATAGACAAGAATACAGATGGTCTGAATATTACTACAAATAGCATTTTAACCTAATTATTACATTATCATTCTGCATCTAATTGAAGATATTTCATTTGCTGATGTCTTAAAGTAAAAACTGTAATTATCATTAATTTGAGGAAAAAGGTTTTTGAACACCCAATTTGTCACCCACTTTCAAAAACCATCACGTCACATTAAAACAACCATAATTACTTTAACAGTTAATATTCACAGTGCCAAAAGAAATAAGCCATTTTCCCTGTAATAGTTTATCTATAATGTAGTTATTTCTGTGCTTTCCTAGGGTTTTCTTAGAATTTATATCTTTTCCCTCAGATCATGTTCAGTAATATCATACACACAATATTCAACAGTTTTATTATTTATGTCTCATGTTAAAACTTAAGACAGAGCCAACCAAATAGCGGATTTTAAAGCACCTGCTTATGCAAACACAGGGGTGGGGCTTTCAATCCACTGTGCTGGCCCCGCCCCCAGGGCACCAGGAGACAATGATGGAGAGTGGGCATGGATGCGTGCACCTGTAATCCCAGCTCTCTGTGAGGCTGAACACAGGTGGATCACTAGAGTCTGGTCTACATAGTGAGACTCTGTAGAACCTGTAGACCGTTACTGAAAAATACAAAAAGAAAGAGAGACAGAGAGAGAGAAAGACAGAGAGAGAGACAAAGAGAGAAAGGGAGAGAAAGACAGAGGGAGGGAGGGAGGAAGGAAGGAAGGAAGGAAGGAAGGAAAGAAGAAAGGAAGGAAGGAAAACAGACAACTTAGAATCCATGCATTTTTATAACATACAAAATTATCAGTTATCTTACAGCAGTGGTTCTCAACCTTTCTAATGCTGTAACCCCGCAATACAGTTCTTTATGTTGCGGTGACCCCAAACCAAAACATAATTTTGGTGGCTCCTTCAAAACTGTAATTTTGCTACAGTTATGATTCAGAATGTAAATACCTGATATGCATTATGTACTCTCATTGCTACAGATCAAACATATTTTAAACAGAGTGATTAATCACAAAAACTATTTAATTATATGTTGAGAAATAGTCATTACTAATTCCAATAAATAACATTTCACGGTGGCATAGCATAGGTTTAAATATGTATTTTCTGATGGCTTTAGGCGACTCCTGTGTGACTCACAGGTTGAGAGCTGCTGTCTTACAGACTTATATGATGGTTCTTTCACCATAGAGATCAGCTGCGCACAAAACAGATAATGTCTGTTTTAGTCCTTATGCATCTAAAGAGATACCTTGTGAAACAAAATATTAAAAGAAATTTGTTGCACAACTCCTCAGCTCCCAACGGGCTGTATTGCAGGTGCTACTACGACAGAGTACATGGCTCTTTCCAGGCTTTGTCTTCTGTAGGGCATTTGGTAACTCTTCACCAAGTGTAGATTAGAAATGTTAACAGCACACATCTCCAGGCTTCTCAATAGAATCATCCCGAGCTGGTTAGACACCTTGCCTAAAGATGCTTGGGAGGTCAACATGCCCTGTGCCACCACAAGGGGCAGAAAGGTAAGAGTGTAACACCTACCCTCCTTGGCGAAGGACCACTTCTCTACACCTCCTTGTAGCATCAAGCTAAAGCTGGACTTCTGAAACACATTTTTTTCTTATCTCCTTTTCCTAGTCTATTCTACTTTCCTGCCTTTCTTTTCAGCTTTCTTTTGGAACATGCTCCCTTTACAATGAACCTGCATAAGAATATCATGCTTTTAGGAATTTCTCTTAAAGCAGTAGAAGAGCAGATCTACTGAAGATGCAGAATGTAGAGCAGGATTAGGCAGAATTTATCAATGGTGTCTCTCTCTCTCTCTTTAATTCAGGATTTCATACCATGAAAAATGACTCCTGAGTTGTATATATTGATGAGATAGCTCTCAGAAGCTTGAAAAAAGTGACCCACAGCACACCCTGGCCTATATTGCCCTTACTGATTGTACAGCAAGAAGTCAGCAGGCTCAGGAAGTGTGCATGACTGAATCAGTCTATCATGTAAGACATAAAACTGAAAGCTGACTGTGTCCTTAGAGGTGGCCCACATAACTCTGCCTTTGCCACCGCAGCAGTAAAATCTTAGATGAGGGGTCACTAGTATATCTGAGAATCTCAAGAGTCATCCCCTCTGGAAACTGTTACTGATAGAGACTTTGCAGACCTGGATTGCCTAAAACAGTAGGGATGCTAAACAAATAGGAATGTTACAAGACCCTAATAGGAAAAACTAAAAGCAACACTTAGCCCTCACTTGTGAGGAAAGTACTATAATCGAAATGGGAAACAAGTTGGAATGGTAGTTGCTAAAGCCTAGCTTGAAAGGATCAATAGCTATAATTCATATTTTTCATATTCCTAGAGTCAAATAGCTAGCTTGAGTATTGCATCATATACATAATCAGAACATAACAAGAAGGAAGTCTTAGATGAGTCTTTCATGAAAAGTCATAGTTCCTTGTTTTAAACACTGTTATTCACTAGCAATTTCATTGTGGAACTCTACCAAAATTTTGAAGAGGAAATGTCTACACTACACAAATGCAATAGAAAACTGGAAAAGAGAGAATATCCCCAGGGCCAGGGAGATAGCTTGGCCGTTCAAATGCCTGCCTGACAAGAGCAAGGACTCGGATTCAATCCCAAGTACTTCATGCCATGCCAGTACCACACTTGGCCAGCCACTGAAACTGGGCGTAGTGGCACATGTCTGTAACCTCAGAACTGGGGAGGCTGAGACAGGAGGATCACTATGAGTATGAGCTGTGTGGTAAAATCCTGTACCAAATAAATTAAAGATTAAAAAACAAAAAAAGAGAAAATGCTTCCAAATTCATTTATTAAGATGAATTATTTTATTTCAATTTTACCTTTTGAGACATGTTCTTGCTCTATGATTCAAGCTGGACTTGAACTCACTATATAATCCAAATTAGCCTCAAACTCACAGTGATCTTCCTGCCTGAGATTTCCTAGTGGTTGGATTATAGGTATGCAGCACCAGCCTTGGCTAAAGGGACAGATCATTTAAACAATAAAACCAAACAATAATATCTTCAAAGAGTTTCTAAGTTCCATCATGGCCCTTAGTAGAGTAAGGATAATTGCATATGGAAATTGGATAATATGTAGAACCTTACAGTGAGCCCGCAGCTACACACATGCCTGGCAGTCATTTCTCAATTCCCCAATAGACAGTACACTGGACATTCCCTGGGATCACTGTGGAAGGCTGTTAACTACTGATGTCTTAACGAAGCAGTTCAGATATGCTGAATATCTTATACCAAGAATATGCCAGGTTGATATACCAGATGTGACATCATTCCTGAAATAGACTTCCACCATGGCCTCTGGTATGTTGCAGCTGAGTTGGCAGTTATAGTCATTTCCACCACTAGCAATTACAAAATCTGTACAGTGTCAGATGTGTACTCTGAACAGGTCTAAAGACATAAGGTGCAATATAAAGACAATATTTCCAAATATATACGACAAAACATTAGAAAAGGAAAAAAAATGTAGAGAGGGGGTCTAAAATAATTCTCCTTCTCTGGGAGCACACAGCTCTGTGTGCCCATAGTTGCATTTCAGGCTCTGTTTATCTCCTCTTTCTGTCATAACATTTCTCCCTCTATCATAAATTATAAGGAGGAAAGAGTGGGGACAAGATATCTCCTTTTTCCTCCTACGACATTATTGCCAGTGTAAATGATTGGCTAATACAAGGAAGTGATATGAGTAAGATAAAATATGATAGAATTCCTTGGCCACTCATTCCTTAGAAAACATTTTCTTTCTTTCGCATTTCAAGTGGAAAAAAAATGCAGCCGCATGCAGCTGTCAGCAGTGCCCCCACTTACTCAGGTTCAGCTGCACTGGATTGTTTTTAAGAGACAAAATAACCCCAATAAAATGATACAGAATTTCTAAACAAGATAATAGGAAATTAACAAAGCTTATTGTACTGCATTTTGTTATCTTCAGAGTAGCTTCTCAGATTACTAGGTACAGGCATTCAAAAGTGATCAAATGACAGAAACACTAACTGTTCCTTTTAATGAGCTAATAGAAATCAGTAGTACAATTATCTCAGCGATCTTGTGTGTATATACCTATCTTTTCCTTTACTTCTTTTCTCCTATTGCCTATCCCAGTTGTTCTATCCTTTTAAGAAGTGTCTTTCCCTTTCACTATGTCTACTGTAGAGTTTGGAGCTGAGTCTCACTGAACTCCGCAACCAAGTTCCAGTGGAACTCTATGTCCACGAGACACCAAAACACTATACGCAAGTGGAATGGAATAGAACAGACACCACATCCTCTTCTCTGGCCCCACACACATCGACTTTCTTATCATACTTCCCTTATAAAACTTAAATTCAAAGATGAAAGTTTTAAGAAGTTCATGATGATAACAGCAGAATATCAAGTCACTTCAAACAGAGCCTGGAGTAGCTACACAAGCCAAGTACCCATGGGACCAGCACGGCAGACAGTCTGTGATAGCCATGGCAAGCTAGAGACCAAGTGCCCAAGCTGCAACCCCAACCCCACTTATTTAACATGAAGGGCCAGCACTATGATTAAACCTGAATACTGAGGTTTTAGTTCAGGGGGAAAAAAAAACCCTCTACAATAGTATCTTTTGTCTTAAAAGAAAAAAATATTAACACACATGTCATAGACTTCCCATCACTGATCTTTGAAATATTTTAATGGACAAAGGTACAAATGAATCCCACCGAAACAGGGAAAGGAAAGAATTCTAATTGTTACAAGAGTGAGATATTTTCATCCAGGTATCAGCCTCATTTTTTCTTCTTTCTTATTAACTAAGGATGTTTTATCTTCTCAACAGTTGTTCCTACATTTTTATTAGTGTATAGCAAACTCTTTTTCAGTGACACCACCCATAGCATGAGTTATTAGACCATAGTACAGGTTTCCACATTTCAGGTACAGTGATTCTCCACAATCTTCATATTCTTTAACATAGTAATTCTATCTATGGATGTCTAATCTAAAGACATATTTTAAAATTGCAGACACAGATTCAAAATGATGCATATTCATTGCATCATTATTACTTTTTTATTTTAGTGTTTATTCTTTATTTTTTCATACCGGGAATGAAACACAAGACCTCATGCTTGCCAGGTAGGTACTGTTCTACTGAACTATATCCCCAGTCCTCGCTTCTCATTTTAGTTTATTGTCACCAGTAAATAGTGTAGAATGCTTACATTCCATGTGGGAGGTTGGTACAGCTATAGAATGCATCTTCATCTTCCTCATATCCTTCCCAACACGCCACCTCTTGGTCCCTCCCCCCTTACAGAACGATCTCTTCCCCCACTCCCTTTAACACACACATGCTTAACTATCACATAGCTTCTCCAATGTGAGAAACTCGGAGTCAAAACAAAGAGCAGCATTATTTTTTAAGAAGAAAGACTCTGAAATAAGTTTCAAGCATAAGAGTGAGGGACTAATTAGAAAATATTTCATGTTTGTGTATGACAAAATATTATTAGATTATCATGCAAAATCATATGTTTGAAATATATATGGTGTCATAGATAATAGTTCATAAAATTTAATATACATTCTACTTATTTTATCCATATATATTTAAAGGTTGGAAGGAATTAATCAAAATATTAATAATGTTTACTGTGTCAATAAGATAAATGGTGATTTAGCTTCTTACATGTTTCTTTCTCATTTCATCCGCCATCCTTAATCTTTCAAAAATTAAAAATATGTACATATTTAACAGCAGTCAGAAGGAAGGCTTCAGACTAATTCTAAGCATTCTAGGACTTATTAATGTTGTAGAATGTATTCATCTGTCTGCTGTATTGCCTATAATTTGTGTTTCCCTTCATCCTTTCAATTGCCTTGTAAAATCAATCACTTTTAGCTCTGTGTGCTCAAAAGAAAGAGAAATAGAAGAGTGTGAAGGTAATAACAGTTGTATTGACAGATAAAAAGAGACAGACACTCAAAGGGCTTATATCTTTTCAATTTTTTTTCACTTTCGAACAAAAGTAAAATTGCAATTGACTCTTGAGGTTTTTGCCCAACACTTATCTTGTCTCGGTGAGATGAACTCTGGCACTTCGGATACAATTAAGGTGCTTGAAGCATGGTGCAAATGGCTTCCAAGATGAGACTGCTGCTATTGTGTAAAATCGCTTCCTCCATAATTATCAGTGTATTTTCGCAGAATTTTAAATTGTTCTCATTCTTCCATATTTCCTAGTTTTGCTTATACTCCAAGATTAGAGAGACAAATATGCTAGCATAAATTGATCAACACATGAATATTCATGGCAAAGACACAAATCCTCCTAATAATGGAAGTCCAAGTAGTCATTAATAACTCCTTTTGTTATGTATTTGATGCAGGGTCTCACTACACAGCTCAGCCCCATAGTGATCCTACTGATTTCGGCCTCCCCGGTGCTGAGACTACAGCCATGTGCCACCACAACTGGTCTCTGTCACTGGCTCAACGCACTCTGGGGGAGGGAGAGCATGACATCTGGGACCTGTTCCCTGCATTTGCCAAAGCAGGAGCTTAGTCCTCTGAGCTATCTCGCCGGCCCTCTAACTCCTTAATCATAAAGAAAAGCAGTTACTATAAACTTTTTCATTTATTCCAGCCAGTGTGAGAGAGTACTTATAGAACAAGTGTATGCATATTTGTACAGAGCTTTAAGTTGCATTTGAACTTTCTGATAAAGAACGTCTTATCTCCTTTTCCCTAAATCCGCAAACATTTTTAAGAAAAGAAGCTCTACTGAAATTAAGTCGAGTTGACCTTCCTTTTCCTGAGCTGACTCAACCACAGAGAATCTATCCCGTCACCTGACAGCCTCTGCCTGCACGGCCTTTTCACATACGAGTACGAGGTTAACATCAGCCTCAGATTCAAAAGGTCAAAGATAGCCTTAGAAGTTACTACTCAAATGTGTCCATCTCTGCTATGATTTTAATGGTTCTCTGTGAAATATGAAAAAGACAAATAAGATAATGTATTTGTAAAATTAATGTTATTAACCTCAAAGTCATTTCCCTTGATGACATCTAAGAAAATAACCTTTTAAGTTTTGGGTATTACAATGTCTCCTCAGATAAAATACCAATAAAATGTATTGCATGGTTTTGCTCTGCTCTTTCTGAGAAAACTGACAATGTAACAGTTTGTCTTTGAAAACTGGCTGTCTCATGAAGCCTTAAAGTCCAAATTCCATCAGAGAGTGAGTCTGTTTTCTACCCCAACTTGAGACAAGTGAGCAAAAACCACCCATGGGATGCAGTGGACAGGGAGCAGCTGTGGAAGCCAACAGAACAGGAAGAAGAGTATGTTTGGGAGAAATTGGTTAAATCAATTTGAGTAATTTCTTTGTTTATACCTGTTCAATTAATTTTACTTTTGTGACTGCTTGCTTTGAAAATTTAAAAAAAAAGTTAATGGCTAGCTAGGACTTTGTTCTTTTAATGCAAATATCACCTTCTTAAGCCCTTTTTTAAAAAACTGTATTTGGTGCGGGTCTCACTACGCAGCTGTGACTTGAATTGATCCTCCTTTCCAGTGCTAATATTATAGGCATGCACCACTATGCTCTGAGTTCCTGGGGTTCCAGGGCTGGTGCAGCATGTGGTGCTAGGAATCAAACCTGGGTCTTCTCCCTTGCCCTTAGGCAGGTGCTTAGACTGCTGAGCTATCTCCCTGGCCCCAAATGCCACCTTCTTGAAAGGGCTTGTTTATTCCACTCTAATATGGGCTCTCTTCTTCCCACCCAACCAGGCATTCTCTATCCCATATCTGAGCACTTATCACTCTAATTTTTTTTTCACTGTTTACATGTATTGTCCATTTTTCTGGGGCAGAGCACGAGGTTCCTCGGAGAAGAGACCTTGACTGTCCTATTTTCCCTGAAGTCTCTCTACCAAATGCTGGCAAAAACGTGACAGGACTCAATGAATACTCACTGAAGAGTGAATGAATATAAAGTGTTCCACACGCAAATGGCTCAGGAAATACCATTTTCCCTCTTTCTCACTGAGGAGAAATCTGTCTTCCTAAGACATCACGTTGATCTTCGTCCTTTAGTGCTACGAGAATGCACCTGCACCACACAAGCTGTCTCTCCTTCAAACATATAACCTGCATAGGAAGTAATTCTTTAACTGCTATTTGCTTCCAAAGGGGATAAAATTAAAAATTATTATGCAATGTCATCCTAAACATGGACTTTGGATATAGATTTCCTTCCTTTACTGTACAAAAAGAATCCCTAATCTCTGGGATGTATACAGACTGCCAAGGAAATTTCACTTAAGGCCTGTTTTAAACTTTGTACACAGTAGCTGGTAATTGCTTGTGTCCATTTAAATAGCAATCAGTCTTGAAAAAATTAGCTACATTGTCTTATTCTGCTAAAAGCTACCATGAACCAGTGAATGATTAACCTAACAAGCAAAACAAATGCTAATAAATAAAAGAACAAGAAGAAAGGAGGGAGGCAAAGTGGAAGGAAAGGAAAGAATTAGCACTGAGCGAAGAGTGGACGAAGTGAAAGAATTTGCAATTGGTCTTTTCACTGCAGAAAGCAATGCCACAGGGAAGGCTCCTGGGCCTCCAAGAGGAGTGACATGGTTGCTCCAGCAAGGGCTGAGCACTCAGGCCAACGGAAGTGGTTTTCACCTAGAATGCAAAGGGGTATGCATGGAACAAAGAGAAAAGGCCGAGTCAGACGGTCCCTGTCTCAGAGCTGGCTGAATTCCAACACACACTCCACATGCTCAGTGCTTTATGTTCAGGGATTGAAACACAACTTGCCAAAACACACTTCCCTTGGCAAGAAGAGCATCTGGTACAGCTGGGGAAAACGGTGGGGAAATATTCCAGGTAGAACTGGTAGAAAATGAGCCAAGATGTGGTATGCCAATGCTGCCTAGCACAGTACTGGATGCTGTGGAAGACGCCCAGACTTCTACTTTGGAGTCCGGTGTGTAAAACACTAGGAAACCTTCACTCCCATGCTTAGGACAACAAAATGCTGAAAAGGCTAATAATCCTTGGCTTTTCTTAGAACCACCAGAGAACAGAGGTCACAAAACAAACCATAAATCCAAACTTTGGAGGGCTAAGCATATGCAAAGAGATCTCAGATCTGCTTACCGAAGCAGAGACCACCAGGACCATAAGCTGGCTGAATGCTGAAATGTTAATTTTTATGAGTTTTTGGAGACTGGCTTTGGACTAGCTTGACAGTGAGAAAATCCCGGGGTCTGCAAGTCTTAGGGGAGCTCCGGCTTTCATGAGTTTCACTTCTAGAAACCACCCTAGGTTGTCATGGCAAAGTGCTAAGGAAAATCACCTCATGGCTATGACAAAAGAAAGAGAACAGTGATTACAAAACATTCCCCGAGTGTTCTACCCAAGACCTACACTCAATAGGTAAAGACTTCACTGGAGCCTAATTCCACAGGAAGAAGAACATTTTCTCCCATTATGTCAACCTCTGTCACACCCTTTATCACAGTGAAGAGGAGAATGGAGGTAGGGAACAGGCTAACAGTAACTTAGGAAAGTCACAACCTGGAAGCACTTGCTTACCAATAGACTCAGTAAAGTTACAGAGTGCTGCCTTGCCCTGATAATGTTCCACCACACTAACAGGTACCTAGTACTATAACAAGGGATTCAGCTACAATGAACTCCAACTCAGGTTCTACTCAAAAGGAAAATTATAAGACAATAAAAGACAACAGGAGACACAAAAACAAAGATAATAGAAGAATTGAAGCTGCTGGTATCTTCGGCTACTGTGAACATTAAATACAGCGAAACTTCTGAATAAATTACCTGAAAATGTCACAGCAAGACTTGTCTACCTCACTTCTTCCTGCAAAATACATCATCGTCCACTTTTCAACAGCAACAGCAAAATTGCAATATATGCTAAAAGAAAAGGAAAAACAGTCTGAAGAGACAAGGTAGACTTCAGAATCAGAGGTAGTTATGAGACCAATTTTGGTATTATCAGGCCTGGGATTTTAAATAGTTATGATTGACATATTTAAGACTCCATAGAGGCCAGGTATGGTGGCTCATGCCTGTAATCCCAGCACTTGGGAGGCTGAGGCAGGAGGATGGATGTGAGTCTGAGACCAGCCTGGGCTACAAAGTGAGCGCAAGGCCAGACTGAACTGCATATCGAAACCCTTTCTCAAAGCGACAAAAAAAAAAACCTCCATAGAAAATGTAGGCAACATACTGAAACAGGTGGTTATATAAGCAGAGGCGCTGAAAATTCTACAAAGAACCAAAAGGAAGCACTAGGACAAAACAGTGTAGCAGAAATTCAAGAGCGACTTTCACGTATCAGCAGACTGCAGATAGCTAGTGCTGCTAAGGAAAAACAGACGCGGTCCTTGAGTTTGGCAAGGGGAAGAGCATGAAGGACCTTGAGGAGAACAGTCCACGGCATCAGGGACACAAACGCCTAGGGAAATCACAGAAGCGAATGGGGTGAAGGAATGGAAACAGTGAGGCTGACAGTTTCCCTAGGAAAGGGGGTTCCGAGATAGGCAGTCTCTGAGGAGTATCTGGAGTAGAGAAGTCATCCAAACTTGGATAATCTATCATAAAAGATAGTACCTGAGCCAGATCAGGCTAGAAAGACAACTGACCCATTTAATATATCTGGCCTCCTTGGGATTCCTTCTTTCACCAGTCTCAGGCAATTTCTGAACACATGAGACTTTTGAGGGAGGTTTTATAGTTAAACTCTGACAGGGAGTCAGGGAGGGAGGGAGAAACAGAGCGAGAGAGAATTTTATTAAAGAACTACCTGATAACTTTCACTGATTGAATGAGCCCCACCTACACTAAAAGAATTTCCTTTACTCAGTCTACTGATCCACATGTTGTTAATCTATCTACAAAAATACCTTCATAGAAACATCTAGAAGACTGTTTGACAAATAGCCTGGTTACTGTGGTCTTGCCAAGTTGACATAAATCTTGCCAGTACAAGTTCACCCCTGTTTACATGTACCCACACATTATGCTATTAAACCATCTATAACCTCCAAATAATGACAATAACAAACTCTGCTTCCACTCAACATAACACAACCCTTCTACTTACACTGGAAACACACTCACAGTTTCTGCAGGAGGAAATGCAAGATTCTCCAGTGATATGCTCCTTCTGCCACTAGGGCTGACTTCAGGCTCAGGCAGTATACCCAAGAAAGACTCGACTAAAGAGAATAGTAAAGAAGTCGTGGGCCTCCGACAGATGGCAATTTTATGGCTGCTATTTTAAGCAATCCTTTAATTACTTGCTTTCTGGGGCAGCAGGTTTGCCATGTGAAACCATGTTCCTTTAGTTAGTCAATTCTCAAATTTAGCTCTTATTTCTGACTCTGATAAAAATACTGCATAACAGAAAGAGTAAGTTCATGAATTCAACTCATAATTCCTCTGGGATTTCTTCCTCTTTCCATATATCTTAGCCCATTTAGAAAAAGAACCAAAATTAGCACTGCATAGAGCATTTTAGTATAATTCGCAGGGAGGATACCTCTACCTCAGTGCTCCTTTAGTAAGTGTCTGCCCTGAGGTGCACACTGTCTTCCCCAAAATTCACAACTGTTCAGAACCTCAAAATGTGCCTACTGGAAAAAGGACTTTTTCAGATGTAATCAGTTAAGTTATAACAATGTCACACTAGATTGGGGTGGATCTTAAATATAATATCTGATGTCCCTGTGAGGAGGCCATATGAGGACACAGAGAAGGGCAAGAGGGAAGGTTTTGAAGCAGAGACTGGGTCCCCAAGCCAAGCATGCCAACAACCACCAGACTCTCACACAATGAAGAAAGATGCTTTCCTGCAGCCTTTGGAAACAAAGCTCTACTAAAATGCTTTTGAAAGACTCTGAGCAGCGGGGCATTGTGGTGCACACCTGCAGTCCCAGCTCTCAAGAGTCTGAAGCAGAAGGATTGTTGAGAGTTTGAGACCAGCTTACGCTACAAAGTGAGTTTGGGGCCAGCCTGACCACCAAGCTGCGTAGCAAGAGAGATTCCATTGAAAGAAGGAAGGAAAGCAGAGAGAGAGAGAGAGAGAGAGAGAGAGAGAGAGAGAGAGAGAGAGAGAGAGAGAGAGAGAATAAAAGGCTTTGGGGCTGGGGAAATAGCTTGGTGGTCTAAGCATCTGCCTGGCAAGTGCAAAGTCCCAAGCTCAATTCCCAATACTGCATGCTGTGCCAGCCCCAAAACTGGGGATGGTGACGCAAGCCTTTAACCCCAGCACTCGGGTGGTGAAGATAGGAGGATCACTATGAGTCTAAACTGTGTAGCAAGACCCTGTATCAACAACAACAACAAAAGACTCTGAGTATCCAAAACCATAAAAGAATAGTTTCTGTTATTTTAAACTATGTTTGTGGTATTTTATCACACTAGCCCTGGAAATTAAAATGCTATTTTAACATTAGTAATAATTTTCACTTGTAATATACAATTGTATGCTTTTTTAAGTTTTTGAGGAATTAATTTATGCTAATAACAGACTCAATCTAAAATTCAAAATCTAGAAATTTATAAAGCTAAAGCTGTCTTTTATGAATATAAATAGAGGCACTCTATTTTTTTTTTTTAAGAAAATGGGATCATAGAAGCTAGGGAGATAGCTCAGTAGAATAAGCACTTGCCTGGCAAGTGCAAAGCCAGAGTTCAATCCCCAGTTCTGAAAAAAAAAAAAAAAAGGGATCATCGTATGTGTATTTTAGCTTGTTTTTGTTTGTTAACTGTATCGTGAAGTAGGTGGTATCTTCACATGCTAATACAGGTCAACATCCGCAGGCTGTATGATTTTACATCATAACCACCATCCCGCACTTCACACATTTTACCCCATACATATTTATTATCTTCTATGTGCTAGGCATGGAATGCCTGGTTTTAAGAAGTGGAAGACATAATGAATGCAAAGGAAGTTACAGTGCTATACGATAAGTGTCTGAACAGGCACAAGCATGGGAGACTGAGTAAGGTGAACAGAGCACTATAGGCACAGGAAACAGAGTGAACAAATGAATTATGGGAAATAAGAAAAAAAAAAAAAAAACAATCTTTCGACACAGTCACGCATCAGCTTCACAGATGATTGCTAAGGAAAAGTGATCCAGGTGAGAGCTCTGGACGCTTAAACCTGATCAGTATTCCCAGATGGAAACAGACATTCTTATAGAACGTATATGAAATAATTTAATGATCACTGGCTCAGTACAGTGCCCTGCTCTACTGGTGCTTTCTAAGAAGCAGAGTCCTGACCGCTGTCACATAAATCCTAATGGATCACAGGTCAGATTTCTAGGAAGCTTTGGCAAAGATGCAGCACTGACCTCAGGGATCCAACAAGTACTATTCCAGGAACTGAGGCCACAGAGCACAGCTAATGTGATCTCAACAGCATTGAGGAATTCTGGAGGCAAAATCCTCAAGCTCAACCTAAATGAGCCCCATAAAAGGATGATTTATTACCAAAGGACAGAGGCAACTGATTAGCCTTAATGAAGCACCTCGTAGTTTATGCAAATTGGATCTGATTCACTACTGATCTCGGACTCATAATTCCCAATGACTTCTAGCTAATCAACTTTAATCACAAACATGCCTAATGGGCCTTTTGTCTGGGGCCTTGATGGACTGCCTGGCTGGATTATTAGGTAATAGAGTGGGAAGGTGCTTTGCTTACCATTTGAAATGGAGTGGGACTGACCAGAAGGCAGGTGTCTTTCACTTGAGGATGACCAAAACTTCCCCCCATCTCTTCTTCCTAAGGTCCAGTTATGAAGTAGAAATAAGTGTGAGTTTCCACTGCCAATAATGAAAAGCAGCCAATTACATCAGAAAAAAAAAAAAAAAAAAAAAATCCAGGACAGATGTTCCCAAATCAGTACCTGCGTCTAGAAGTTATCTGATAATCAGGGTGTTAAAACAAAGAAAATGTTTCATTTTTCACTCCACAGAACTGCCATGGTTCAGAAGTTGAGGCTGGCACAGCTGCAGTTGTTCCCCCACCTAGAAGAAGTGAACCATAAAAACCCTACAGATGATGTTATCTCACTTGATGTTTCTGTACAAGTGAGAAATAAATAAGTAGCAGAAGTGGTGATTGTGCTGTGAGGGATGAATTGTCCCTGCACCAACCCCTAAAGGCTGATGCTTCAGGAACTATGACAGTTAAGCTGGGTGTCAGCTGGCTCAGCGCAGAGGATTAATATAGCACCCTCTTTAAGGATGCGTGCTGTATCCAGCCCCAGTCCTGTCCCCTCCAGTACTGTTCTTCTGCTTTTCTTCCTGCCCACCATGATGTGAACAGATTTGCTCTCCCATGCCCACTGCCATGATATGTCTGCCTTAGAACTAGGACTAAGCCATGCACTGAGTCCCCTGAAACCATGAGCAAAATTGAGACCCTCTCCTGTTTAAGTCGTGAATATCAGATATTTTGGTCACAGCAGAAAAAATTGGCTGTAATTACTTGCAAGATGTCCTTAATATATTACAGGGAAATATCCTTCCTGCTAAACTTTCTGCTCATCCCAGTGCTGAGCTTGTGTAGGCCAGCACTCACCCAACTACAAAGGCAGATCATCAGCGTCAGCCATAGACACACTTCCTGATCTCGTTAAGTTTTGCCATATACTCTCCCATTCCTGGTGGTAGAATACTTCCACTTGGCAGATTTTGTTCCCTTGTTTTGTTGCTAAACCAGCCCAATAATGACTAATTGTATGCCTTCTTCGAATATTGTCAGATGGCTCACTTGCAAGAAGTAAGTCAAAGCCATCACATTTCACAGTCTATTGGATAGATTTTCAAGCGGAGCTTAACCGAATCACATCCATTCTGTTTATTCACAGTGCCGAAGTCAAGGAAGATTTGTCCAGTGAAGAGGAGCCTAGGTCTCCTGCCACATGGTGATTCTAGTGATTCAACCTCTAGGGGCTGATGCAAGGACACTTTATCCCTCACAGCACAATCACCACTTCTGCTGCTTATTTATTTCTCACTTATACAGAAACATCAAGTGAGATAAAATCATCTGCAAGGGTTTTTATGGCTCACTTCTTCTAGGTGGGGGAACAACAGCAGCTGTGCCAGCCTGATGGTGAATGTAAAAGACTCTATGATGATGTAAAATTTATGATGAATATTGGTTCCCAATGCTCATTGACTAATCTTTCATTTGCTCTATTAATGAATTAAAGAAAATAGCTGCTGTCTACCTCTACTAGAAAAAAAATTCAAACCACAAGAAATTCAAAACTAAGAATTCTTTTAAAGTTGAAACACAAAATTGGTATGAAAAATATGCTGAATTGCCCATATCCAGTTTTTCTTCAGATGTATGGGGAGCTTCTCAAAGCAAAATTCCCTACAGGACAAGGGCTACTCTTCTTTTGCTTCAAGGAAGACAAATAACATGGGAAATATGAACAATGACTTAGAGTGACTTTTACACCGGCTCCTGTGTCCTACCTCAGCCAACAATCTAAGGTCCTCCTGTGTCCCATGAGTACTCAGAGCCTCCCAGACACCACCCTTGGGCCCTTCTCAAACCGTAGAATTCCACACTGGACACTGTGTTAATAAATTGTATAAGTATCCTATTCAATAATGAAAATAAAGTTTCAGAGAAAGCCTCTATTTATAAATTAATGCATAGACGAGGTAAAAGAAACTTATACAATGTTATTTCAAGCATAGTGTATTCTATTTTAAAATACAAATGTTCTCTCAAACCAGCACAAAGTTTTCTCTAAAGAAGCTTTATATCTACAGTACTGATACTCACCTCAGGCAACCCTTGATTTCCTGTGCTTGGCACTGCAGAGTAGGAAGCAGTGCAGGAACACCACCATCTTTGGATACATTATTCAATCTCTCTGAGACTCCATTACCTGTTGTGTAAGGACATGAATCCTTCTCATCACAGAGCATGATTGCAAAATCACACAAGGCATGCAGAAATGCCTTGCAAATTGTGAAATCAACTATTTACATTAAAGAGTTGTTGCTTTAATAGAAGTGATGAAAAACCATTAGTAGTATTTGAAACATGAAGTTCAGAGGGATGATGAGGAGGAGGATGCCAAAAATTAAAAATAAAAACAGCATCTGTAGTGCTTTCTTTGAGCCAGTTATCACTCTAAACACTGTAAAGCTATTATTCATGTACTCTATATAATCATATGAAGTAGGCACTAATGTTATTGCAACTTTATACATAAAGAAACTGAATTGTGGAGAATTTAATAGACTTGCTTGCTTCATACAACCAGCATAAGATAGAGCTGTAATTTAAGTCCTGGTTCTCCCTGATTCCAAAAACTCTAAGACTAAGGTTCAAAAAAGAAGTCATAAAACTATTTTTCTGTGTGTTTTTAAAGCTAAGCTTAGTATAAAGAGAAAAAGTACAACCTGCCCTAATTTTAGAGCAGCTGGTATAACAACCAATGCCAACAATGAAATACAATTATTCAACTATTTTGCTTCTATACTATCATGAAGAATAATTATGAGGTTGAAAATGATAGAATTAACACAGCCAAGGGAAAACCAAAGCCAATATTTTGATAGTGAAAGCATTACAAAATCAGACAATCTAATTGTCTGATAGAACTAAATGTCTTTCTCAAAGTCCCAATTAAAGCAATGACAGTGTTTAGATAGAACTCTAGTCTCTTGGCTCCAGGCTCAATTTTCTCTCCACCTAGTACATTTTAGGAGTAATAATATAGTTCTACTCCCTCAGTTCCAGTGAGTAAAATTATATCAGATATCAAAATTATACTAGCAATATTTTAAATCATGGAAAATCAGAAATGTAGGTGTTGACCTTAATCTGCAGAGCACATAGAATAAGCATTGTCAGTTTGATAGGAGGTACTGCTTTGTCTGGTTTGCCTCAGCAGAATGTCCAGAGTTCACCATTTATTTAGCTGTATACTAGTAACTGGAGATTCCTTAAATGTGATACAAAACTGAATTAATAATGGGTAAATTTTTATTTAAATTAAGAATTATATGTGTATCATTATATATTAGAAAAATGCTAACTATATTACTATGATTAAAATGACGATAAATTTCTAAATAGCTTCTAAGTAAAGCCTGATGAAGATAACTAAAATTACTTTTAAGTCCTGTAATTACAATAATCAAGGTAAACTTGAAATATTTTCAATTCAGTTACTTGGTTACCACATTTGTCATCCTATGTCCAGGAAACAAAGGAATAAACTCCCACTGCCACATTGTCTTAGCCTTATTGTGTTGAGCTGTGCATTTTAGAGGTCACTCGAGGCATAATGGTTTATATCTAGATGTTCCCCAAAGCTTCATGCAATCATGGATGGGGCTTTTGTGGAGCCATTGAATGATCCAGTCATCAGAGTCATGAGCAGATTAGTCCAGTGAGGAGTTTATAGCTGAATGTGCTGCTGGAAGACACAGTCTAGAGGAGGTCGGTCACTGGGATTGGCCTAGAAGTTTAGATCTCCCTTCTTCCCTTCCCTGGCCTCTCTTTACTTCTTGTCTGCTATGCCATAAGTGACCCCCTCAGCCACGTCTCACTTCCATGCCACCTGCCTAGGTAAAAACTGACTATAGACTGAAACTTCTACAAGTTGTGAGCCAAAACAAATCTTTCCTCCTTTTAGATGTGGATGTTAGCTATCACATCTCAGGAAGAAGAAAGTAACAGTCTTAGTTACTTGCTTCTGAGACAAAATATCTGACATCCAAAGTTAAAGGAAGAAATGCTGATTTCAGCTGCCACTTTATGGATGGCTGGATTTAAGGCAGGGTGGCCTGGAAGAGAGGCACCAAAGAGGAGAAACAGTTCATGGTGGAGCAAGGTGGGAAAGGGGCAGAAAGAAGCAAGCAAGCAACAAGCGAGAAATGACAAGCAAGGACACAGCAGCTCTTCTGTCCCTTATACCTTACCCAAGTGTTATGGCTTGTGTCTAGTTGTCCCCCTACAGCCTCATGTAAGTTATGGGGCAGACAAGGTTGGAGGAACAAATGAGTGGCTTGAAGAGGTGAGGCTCAAGGGGTGGGTCCAGAGAGGCACAAACCGTTAAACAGGCTAGCCTGTGCTTTCTCAAAGATGTGGAGAGTGTCATCCTGGACATAGCAGTGTCCCAGACTCTCCTCCAGTGTCTGGAAACCTCCAGTAACTGTGAGCTACAGAAAGCTTTCCTTCCCTAACCGTGCATGTTGGCTATTTGTCCGAGCAGTGAGAGAAAAGTAACTAAGACACCAAGTTATCTACCCTTAGGGTAAGTAGTACTCCAGCCCTTAATCTTAGAATTTGAATGTGAATCAATCCCAACAACACTTCTTCTATACCAGCAGCACACATCTCAGATCCAGCCATGTCCAAAAAGTCCTACCTGTGACTGCATGAGCTCTGGGGAAGACATCAAGACACAGCTGATAATAGTGACAAGGCACATGTTTACCACTGTCTTTTTGACCTCCTCCTGATCATCATAGTAAAGTAGATTCTGTCCACAATCTGCAGATAGATATATAGAAAAAACTTTAGCCACTCTAGGAGGCTGAAGTAAGTGGATCACAAGGCCAAGCCCAGCTTGGAAAAATTATCAAGTGTCTATCACGAAATTAAAAAAAAAAAAAAAGTTTGAGGGGGTTATAGTTCAAGAAAAAGGGCCCAGCCGGGTTCAGTTCCCAGTAAAAATTTTTGTGCAGTTGAACCTTTCACCAAAGTTAAGCCATTATCAAAGCTCACCGAATTGCAGATGGCTATAAAGTTTTTTAATTGTCTAGACTCTAGCTGTTAAACCTTAGAAATGTGATCTTTCTTATTTGAAAAATATGTAAATATTGGTCCTACTTTACATTTCATATCTGCTTGGTGGAGGGTGGCTATTAGTTGGGATGTGTCAAACTGACCAGATTAAGAAATGCTGAGCAACGGATTAAGCACTTGCTCGGGCAGGAGCAGGGACCTAGGTCCTAATCCCGACACTGCACGCCATGCCAGCCCCACACCCAGGGCACACTGAGCCAGCAAATGAGTCCAGGCGTCATGGTGCGTGACTGTAATCCTAGCGCTGGGGAGGTTCAAAGCAGGAGGGTCACTATGAGTCCCAGCTGCATAGTGAGACTGTACCAAATACATTAAAAATTTAATAATAATAATAATAATAATAACAACAACAACAACAATAGCAACAACAAAATGCTGAATAGATTCGTGATGCAAGCTTCTGGGTGTGTATGAGTGTTTCCAGAGATGACTGATGTGCAAGCCAGAAATCTGACGGGGAAAGGCGGGTACCGATTGTAGGCGGTGCTGTCCAGTACACCTTTGTTTTGTTTTGTTTTGTTTTTTCTTCTTTTTTTCATATGTCCAGTACACCTTTGGCCTGGGCCGAGCAAAAGAGAAGAAGCGTGTATGAAGAGCTCCATTTTGCTTTAGTGGGTGCATCCGCTGTGTCATCTGGAGACATCGGACTCCAGTTTGTTAGCCTTGTTGTGCAGACTCGGACTAACTGACCAGGGCTTCCGCGCTGGGATAGTGCTTCTTTCCCCAGCTTCCAGCTTTGTGTACTGAGCAGGTTTTGGATTGCTCTGTTCTCCAGGGTACAGGCAGCCACTGTGGACGCTTCTGCCTCTAATCCTGTGAGCCTACCGAATAAATTTTATTGATTCTTTCTGTCTGGAGAAACTTGGTGAGCCAACAGAAAGGGGAATAGTCCCGAAACAGAAGAGCATAGTCAATACAGGGCTCGCTATTTTGTGGTCAATAACTCTTAGTGGATATATTGTTTTTCAGCTGGCAGCCAAACAGCCCTCCAGTTGGACTTTATCAGACTATTAACAAGTAAACAAGAAAACATAATGCTTCCCCCAGCTCGTCACTTACAGACATCAGAGAGCCCCACACCACAGTCTCACCTCCTGCTCACCCTCACATTCCCATTTCTTCCCAACATGAAATCTGGTACCCTGTTTGACCTATCTTTTAAGACCAAAAATTGCAATGTTTACAATAGCTATCCTCTATATTTGGCAAAATGCCATCTACCCAGCTGTTTTTGGCATTATGTGGAGTACGACAAAAGACACCTAATTTTATTTCAACTGTGAAGCAGTTAGAGCTCTGGTATAAAAGTATAATTCTTCCTTAAAAGAGAAGCAGCAGTAAATGACAGCAGTCCGACTTTCCTAGGTGATCCACAGTCTTCCTTTTATTGAACGTTTTCTATAGATTTTTCTTCCATGTGTTCTATGCTGCTCTTTTTAAAGCTATGTGTCCTGACACATCATTTTCTTAGGAGTGACCATTGCTTTTTTGGAGAAACCAATTTCTGTTTATGGACTGACCTCTACATTGCTGCTTTGTAAGACTGCTGCTTTGTAGGATTTGAAATAATAATGTTAAGTGAAATAATCAGACAAGCTTAACTGTTACATAGTTTCTCTTATATAAGAATCCAAGGTATAAATAAAAAGCAAAATAAAAGAAATAAGGACATAGATCTTTCTAAAATGGGAACAAGATTAAGAGATGGAGGGAAGACAAGGGGTACAGAGAAAAATGATTTTTTGAAGGGCAGCCTGAACCACCAGACATAAATGTATGACTGGCCCACTGAGCAATTAATTTGTACCACCCTATAGAACTGATCCTTGTCACTCAAAGAGATAATCATGCTTGTGACACTAGTAATTCAAAAGGGCACAAGCATAACATGTTCAAATCAGAGCCACCAAGCAGTGAGACATACAAGCTAGGACCCCACTGTGGGACTATGCTAAGATGAGTTACATGCATGTACCACGCCACACAAGAAAGGTAAATATTGTGCAGTGGGAACATATGCCAGAGAACTGAAGGGAATTGGGACAGGGATGAGGAGGTGAGGGAAGGAAGGGAAATGAGATGAAGAACAGGAATAAAGATGTGTTATGCTCCAATTCTCCCCAAGGAATTAAAGCATTATGCGCTGCAAGCATGCGCTAATAAAAATGTGGACAAGAGATTGCTAAAGCAAGAATAGCAAACTATAGCCGGGTGTGGTGGCGCACGCCTGTAATCCCAGCACTTGGGAGGCTGAGGCAGGAGGATCGGTGCGAGTTCGAGACCAGCCTGGGCTACAAAAGTGAGCCCAAGGCCAGCCTGAACTGCATAGTGAGACCCTGTCTCAAAAAGACAAAAAAAAAAAAAAAGAATAGCAAACTATCAGCCCTTGCTTAAACTAAACGATGAACATTCAGAGATTCCTTGGATAACTGTGTCTACCTGTGGACTACTTGGAAGTTTTACTCAATCAAAATGAATGCATTGTCTCAGGGGAGTGAGCAGTCGCCTATTTCCGGATATTTCTCAGAGACCAGATATCTACTTGAATATTATTGCTGCATACTCAGATTGTTGGACTTATGGGTCTTCCTGAGATTCTGACAATGGAAAGGAAGTTAGAAAATCTATGTAAAAGAACTCAGAGAACAGTAGGCTAAGTCATCATGGTGGCTATGCCGCATGGTGAGGGAGATCCTGAACCAACAATGTGCTGCTCCTAGGCTAACTTCCACCCTTTTCTTTCCACCTGGATAACCTCAACTTCTTCTTTTGTTTTTCACAAGCCAAGCCTTCCCTAATCATCACCTTTTAAGTCACCATACCCCCATACAAGCTCCACCCCCAACCCAGCCCAGTAAATTCTTCATCTCCTGCCTCCTTTCTCCCTCCAGGAGTTCTTGCATCTCTTCCGCATCCCTCCAGAGCCCCGCAATCCAGCTTTCCTTTACCTCTCTCTGGCTTCTCATTCACATCCAAGGAAGGAATCTTGCAATGACCTCTATCCAGCCTCTCATTCTTGACAAATTTTAACTGTCTGCTTTTCCTGTCTCCTTTTTGTTACTTCTAAGCCACCTGTGTCCTCCCTGGGGATTTAGCAGGTGAGAAGGTCAATTATTATAGAAAAGAAACTTACATAGTAAGCTCTGTCACTGAGAAAACAATGTAGCTATCAAAGGACCATCAACTGACAACTTTTTCAAACAGGAAACTTTCACATACAAAAATAGACGATTTTTTAAACACAATATCAAATTGTTTCACCTCATCTTGTGGATATTGCATGAAATCTACCAGTTACTTGACAGAGTTCTCACTAGGGAAAACCTGTGCTCTCAAATAGGGATTCCTAAGAGATCCTCTTGAGGAAACTGACCTGTGGAAAACTAAACATACAAATAGATGAAAATAATTAACTACATATTTGAACTTCTCAGATATACAGTGGTATTACATTCCCAGCCCCTTTCCTCGTTTGATGGAGTTGTATAATGCTAGTCAAAGAATTTTGAGTAAATCATTTAAGTGCCAGAGCAAAATCTTTCAGATCTCTCTTCCCACTGGTATGGGTTGATTATTGTACTCAAAGGGCAGATAATTTAAGAACCCACGATGACATATAGCTTGAGTAAAAGAAAAATCTTTCTTGTTTTAAAAGACTTGTGTTTTATAAATACTTATCAATACACATACTGGGTCATGTTTTTAAACAGGACCTTGATCCCTTTCCCTGTGAATACCAGGTGTTATTGATCAGCTCTAAAGCATCCTCCAAGAACCTCACATTTGAAGACAGCACCTGGTGAGAAAGAGCAGGTCCCTCAAAGCATAACTCAGAAGAGTGCATTCTCCTCCCCAGCTCTTCCCTGTGTTTCCACTTCCTGATAACTATGAAATGAACAGGCTTCCTCCACCATGCCTAGTCTGCCCTGCTCTTTCTGCCTTGGAGCCAGACAAAAGATCACTGACTGATTCCACTGAAAGTGTGAGCCATAATAAGCCTCTTCTCCTTAAAGTAATGAGTGTCAGGTATTTTATACTAGTAATGAGAGAGTAACTAAGACATGTGGCACAGCACTCCTATGATACAACAGAAATTCTGCAGGTGTGATTCAGGTCCCTAATCAGATGACTCAGAGTCAATATGAAAAGAAATTATTCTAGGTGACCTGAACCTAGTCAAGGGAGCCCTTCAAAGAGACAAGAAATAGAAGGAAACATTCCTGCTTGCCTAATGGAAGCAAATAGAAATGCTATTACTTGCCTAGAGAAAAGAACAGCTCTAGGAGCTGAGAATGGTCCCCTACTGGTAACTAGCAAGGAAGCAAAGGCCTGCCATCCAGGTAAAACATCAGGTAGTTCTTAAAATAAATGGGGTATAAAATACAACTGCTGTGTCATATAGCAATCCTACTGCTGCCTGTATACCTCCAAAGGAAGTGAAATGTCCAAAAGATAGCTGTGCTCTCATATTCCTAGCAGCACTGTTCAATAGTTTGGACATGGAGAGAAAAGGCCTGAGTATTTGGCAATAGATGCATTAATAAATAAAGCACAATAAACATACTCAACGGAATACTATCCATCCACCCTTGAAGAATATGGAAATTCTAGCATTTCTGTCAACATGAATGAACCTGATGGATATAATGCTACCGTGAGATAAGCCAGACACAAAAAAGGCAAATTCTGCATAGTTTCACAATACATGGACTCTAAGGAATTTGAACCCAGAGAAAGAGCATGTAATTGTTGGATGGTTGCCAGGGGCTGAGGGAATGAGAGAATGAGGGGATTTGGGTCAAATTATACAAACTTTCAGTTTCAAGATTAGTAAGCTTAATGATTTCATACAAAATATGGTAGATATAGTCTACCATATCAATGTACTAAAATCACCTGCTTAGGAAGATGCAGGGGTCAAGGTTTAATCCCCAGAGTACAGACCCGGCCCTGCCCCAGGGGTGCACTGAGACAGCAACTGAGACTGGGTGTGGTGGTGCGTGCCTGCAATCCCAGTGCCTGGGAGACTGCAAACAGGAGGATCCCTCTGAGTCTGATCTACGTAGTGAGACACTGTATACCCTGCACTAAATACATTACACTAAAATGTAATAATAAGGCACAGATCTTCAGAATTCTTATGGCTGTATGTGTACTTACATATATCAACTACATACAAACCACTTCTGAAATAATAAATAACAGTTGTATTTCAGCAGCTATTATAGGGAATGGAGGCTGCAAGTCAAGGCTAAGAGGGAAAATGACTTTTGTACAAACTTTTTCACTGCCTCAACTTACTTCTTTTTCAACTAAAACTGCATACAACAAAAACAGATTAATAAACCTAAATCTACTGAAACTATACTCAGTAATGAATTGAATGGGACAAATTTGGAAAAGTGAAACACAACACAAAAAATTCTGACTTCTGCAAAAAGAAAAAATTTTTGAACAAGACATCAGTGGACTTCCACAATATCTTAATAGGAAAAGAGTATGGAGAGATTAAATTATGCATGACAGGTTTAGAAGAAGAGCAATATTTCTGATATTATGGACTCTAAGTTATGTATAAATACTTTGTCTTTTTTCCTGCCAAGCAAGGAGATGGTAAACTTGGTGCTTGAATTTGTAAATGTTGCTAGCAACTTAAATTCCCAATCCTTGGCTCATCTTCAGTTTTAGCCACAACTCCACTGGACAGCTCCACAACACTGAACATCTTACTCCCATGGTACCTTGCATTTTTCTCCCAAGTAGTTCTTGCCAAAACTTGGAAATCAGCTCTGGAGGTACTTAAAAGCTAATGTTTCTTAACCAGTGGTCACAGGAGACCATGGATAAATAGTGCACCTTCTTACATGCTCAAGAGAGACATTGTTCTGGAAGGTGAACTCCTTCCCCATTAACTACAGTAGTAGAGAAATTACATAATACAGCCTTAAGCTACCTTTTCTTCCTTCTATGTCATTTTCCTCACTCCCTTCTTCTATTCCTGAGGTCAATTCCCAAATCAATTAAATGTACCCAAATTCTTCTTCTGAGCAGGTACCAAAACCAAGACTGTGCTTGTCAAAGATCATATATATATATATATATATATATATATATATATATATATATATGCCTTTAAACTATTGGATAAGGAAAACAATAGAGAATTACTTCTTGCATTATTATCCTTTGTGCCAGCCCAAATTTATCCTAAATGTCCACTAAAAGTGACTTTGGTACTTTTCTGGAAGAAAGGATTTCACAGTGTTAAGGGATAGCATTCAATCACAGAGAAAGCCATTTTATTAAATGGAGCTTGTTCTGGGAAAGCTAACCTGTAGCTGCTCCTGTCAGGAGACATTTCAAATACTCACAAAATTCTCCTTAGTTTCATTTTACCTTGTTCTGCTTCATTATGCCCCAAGTAACACAGCAAATAATTCCCCTTGGCCCTTGCTGTTTATTGCCTTCCAAATATGGAACAAAGTGCTTACCATTTCCTTGGTCGCTGTCTAACTTACTCATCATTCCTCTTCATCTCATTCCATTCAGTCATTCTAATTATCCTGCTGTGGTTTCCTCTTTGCTGTCTGTATGTACGAAGGATTTCAAGTGCAGTATCATCAGAAAAGTGGAGTGCCTGAGACAGATTTTGGAAAGACTTCAATTTGAATCATGGTAACAAAGGAAAGAGAGTCCCTTTGTCTACCTTCAGAACCTGTGATACATTGCAAGAGCCTGTAATTTGTAAGCCATTTAATTTCACAGGGGAAGCAAGATTTCCAGATGCCTTTCCATCTACTTCCTGTAGACTTTCTCAGATATACCTGTTCCCTTTGTGTTTCCCTTTTGATGTAGCTGTAATTAAGGGCTGATTGCAGCCCTAGTTGGCCTCTATGTTCAAAGAAAATCCCTAGCAACAAATCAAGATGATTGCTTTAACTGTGCACTTTTCTCTCTTCCTTACTTCCCTAGAACATGGCTGTATGGCTCCCAAGGCTCCCACCATTAATATCAAGGAAGGTTTTATTCTTTTGGAAATGTTCACCAACCCCTTTCCCTCTCTCCATAATGGCTTCTTCTGGGGACTCGTTGTTATCTTTCTTTCCTTGGGATGCTAAGAGTGCAGAAAAGCCTACTGACCATTGCCTCCCCCATCACATCTGACCCAGGGAAAATTTTCCCTTCTGTGTATGTGCTCCATGCTACAGCAACTTAGATTTTGAAATCACTGAGCAGAGGTTGAATCTCCTATAAAGTATGTCTTGATCCTTTCATAAAAGAAATATAAGAAAAATAAATCCTTCATACTTCTTAGCAATTTTTAATGTGGGAGGCCTCCTGGAAGTTGAGCCCCCTCCCCATAACCTACAGCATATGGAATTTATATATTTATATAGGGAAACAAAAGAACACGTGCTATGTTGAACGTCACTAAATTTGAAAAAGGATTTAAGATATATACTTTCTCGGTATGTATGACCAAGTTCCTGCTTCTGTAAATAATTCAATGTGCTTTTAGAAATGTTCCCTCTGAGAGCTAGTCTGGGACCACCCTGTGAGGCACATGTACAGGCAAGGAAGAAACTAATGTTCGTGGCACGGCCACTTCATGTCAGACACACTCCATCCATAGTGGCTCACCTGACTGTCACATAATATATAACTCTCTTGTATATAATCAAATATATATACATATATATATATATATATATATATATATATAATCTCTTGCATATGATCAAACCAACCCTAAGTGATGAGCTTAGCTTACTGAAATCATAAATGAAAAAGTCTGTCCACATTCTACCTCATCACACTGCTTCCAAGTTACAAGTTTAAGAACCATGCCACGTGGTCAGAGTCACCACAGCCAGCACAGAATTCAGGTAAAAGTAGTCACTGACTTCATGTTTGTCACTATTAGAAATGTGGACGTTTGGTAGGTGAAAAAAGAAAAGAAAAGAAAAATCCAGATCCTAAATACTTTTCCTCTTTAGAGACATGATGGGCTGTGAATTCCTGCTTCTTTCATTCATCTGTGGAATGGCCGGAAATATCTTTCAGGAAATCCATTAGGAAATCCATTAGGAAGCTGGGACAAACACTGTTTATGGGTTGGTGACCAGAGCTATGATCTCGACTCTGCTACTCCTAAACATCAACCTTCAGTGAACACAGAGATTCCTTGAGAGTATAAGGTGCACATCAAAGTTAGCTAATAGATTTCTTGGAAAGCTTCTGTTCCCTAGATATGAATGCCACATATTTTCTCTCTATTTCTCTTACTGCCTTAAATGTGATTTAATGGCTGAAGTCCAACTAGCTGTATTTTGACCCAGAAAGGCTACAAAAATCACAAAGACAGACCTCACTTGTTCAGAAGCTGATCTTATCAGAATAATAATAAACTTTTCTTTTGTTAAGCCAACATAGTTGCATTTTTGTTACTTGTAGCTGAATGCATTGCTAACTGATAAAAAAAAAAAAAAAAAAACAGTGTATTTTGCAGTGCAAGTTTTGGTTCCTTTAGGTAAAATGATGTGTTAGCATAACTGTCTACCTGAAAATCAGCCCAAAGCAGTGCTTTTCAAGGGGGTGTGGTACCAGCAGTGCTCATCATCAGCCCTGTCCAAAATAGTAGCCACACATGACAACTGAACACTTTAAATATGGCTAGGGCAACTAAGGAGACAGACTTCTATTTTATTTAACTCCAATTAAGTCAAGTGTAAATACTGGTTGCTACAGTACATGTAGCTAATGGCTACCACACTGGACAGCACAATGAAGGTATTTTTAGGTTATGACACACATGTCACATATTTGAGATAAGAAACTGAAATTTCATGAACCTATTTGGGTCAACTAAGTTGTCTAACATTGTCTTAACTTATAAAGTATATAATGATCTTTCAATAAATCCAGCAATGTCAAAAATATTTTGGCTTTTAGACAGTACTGAGGCCAGACTGCAAAACACACCTGGCCTATGAATTTGCCAGTCTTCCTTTCTTAACTCATCTAAGTTTTTCCAAAACAGATTGTCTACCTTTAACTAAAAGGTTTCTAGTGCTAAAATAGAATATTATCTTGTTTTGCTGAAAGGGCCCAGATTTTTCTAGAACCAGTATGCTATGAACTGACCTATATTCACCCAAAATCCCTATGTTGAATCCAGTATCACAGAATGTGATGTGCTTACAGGTAGAATTTTGGAAAGGTGATTAAAATAAAATGAGGTTATATAGGTAGCCCCTAATTCCATACTCCTGGCTTCCTTATAAGAAGTTAAGACACAGACTGAGTCAACTGTGAAGACAAAGGGTGAGGTAGCTATCCACATGCCAAAAGGAGAAATGTCTGAAGAAACTAAGCCTTTCAACACCTTGATGCTAGACTTTTCAGCTGCCAGAGTTATAATAAAAATAAATTTCTGTTTAAGGTCCCACAAATCTATGGTATCTCATTAGATCAGCCCTACCAAACTAATGTGTTATGCCTGCCAACTGGCTCTCATTTTCATGTGTTTGGTACAGGGTCTCATTATGCAGCTTAGACTCGTAGTGATCTTTCTATTTTTAGCCTCCCCTGCTCTGTATTACAGCCATGCACCACCATACCCAATCTTGGTGGCCTGCTCAGGGCACGGGAGGATGGGGGCCAGCATGGCATGCCAGGCAAGGGATGGAACCCTGGTCCCTGTGCTTGCCTAAGCAGATGCTTAGTCCATTGAGCTAACTCACCAGTCCTGAATTAAAGGAAAAAGAATTGTTTTGGAAAAACTTAGAATCGGTTAAGAAAGGAAGACCAGCAAATCCATAGGCCAGGTGTGCTTTGTAGTCAGACTCTGTGGCTTGCAAAATTCACCTCTATCAAATTATCTGCTCAGTTAGTGAGTTGCATATGAAAGATGAGGGTGTGTTTGTACAGAGGATGGGGAGAGAGAATTAATTACTCAAGAATACCTAAAACTTGGCTAACTGTAATTATTTCATACAATATTAAATCTGAATGATGTAATTTAGTTCCAAAATATCTTTGTTAGGATAGGTGAAGATGAGGCCCTGAAAGAATAGTAATGTGGGGCCAGCCAGTGGACTAAAGCACCTGCTTAGACAGAGCGCATCAGCTAGGGTTCGATCCCCAGTGTGCCATGCTGACCTTGTCCCTGAGACATGCTGAGACAACGACTGAGACTCGGCATGGTGGTACAAGCCTATAATCCCAGCACTTGGGAGGCTGAACACACGTGGATCACCATGAGTCTGATTTGTGTAGTGAAAACCTGTAGACCCTGTAGTAAATTTAAAAAAAAAAAAATAGTGTGTACAAATTTGTTAGTAGCAAAGCTAAATTGAATCCAGGTTGCTGGCTCAGGATTCCTGCCTGATTCCACACTTTTTTAAAACAGTTTCTTCAGTTTTCTTGTTTTTTATCAAAAAATGCATTGCAAAATGCTTTTAAATCAGATTCCATTTAGATATATGAGCTCTGCATTGCAGTTTTCAATCGAGTGCCTTACAAATTTGGCTAACAGTCCACTGGAGATGTGGAGACTTGTTTCTTCCACCATCCAGATGGTAGTGGTGATAACGGCTACCTTTTCTATTACATTATACTGTTTTAATAATAAAAATTCATAGCAAAATAATTTGAATTTCACAGTACTTTAAAATAACATTATTGCAGTTTTATTCTAACTAAAGTACAAGACACAATTTTACTAGTCACAATAACTTGAATAAAGCCACTACATTGAAACAGATATAAAAAATAACTTCTTTTAAATCCAGTCTGAACACCAGAACTATTCATCTCCGGGAAAAATGTTCATGAACTTTCAAAAAGGTTCAGCTGGAACAGTTTTCCACACTTGTGTTTATGTAGCCAGGGTAAAGTTACTATGTCTGGCCAAGAATCAGGTGATCTGTAGCTCATTTATCCCTTGATTACAAAATGACAGGAAAATCTGCTCATGTACATCTGGTTTTGGGGACTTCAGATAAACATATAAACTCAACTTAAGCTCTGAGAAGCCACTTATAAATAAAGTCTCAGAAATTATCTCCTGGATCCAGAGAAGACTAAGCCAATCTGATGTTTTTAAAATACTGCAGCATTATCCATAAGAATAAAACAACTTTGTAGTTTCCTCATGCACATTACATAGATTATGAGCCCTGAGTTTTTTATGTCCAAGACTTTTTTGGTGTTTGCAAAATAATTTGTTTTTTAATCTTTTCTGGATGCATGTAATTTTTATTGCTTTTAATAAGAAATAACAATGTGACAGTTTCAAAACACATTAGTAGTACATTCCCAATAATTGATACAATGTATATAGTTGTACTTGTCATTACTTAGAGCACAAGACGCAGACATAATAATTTTTCTGATCATTATTGATACAAAAAATTCTCATTGAACTAAGAGAAAGTAGTCGTATACATAATCCAATATTCCATAATCCTAGTGGTTTGTTGACAGAACTGGCAATGTCAGAAGCTGTTGATTTAAGCCTTTTACATATCAGCATACTGCTCTAGCTTTAGGTTTTATGCCTCATGGTTAAGTTTTTCTGCTGGGTGGTTAAGGCTAAGTTAAAGCAAGAGTTGTATAGCAGAATATGACAAAGATCCAATCCAGAGATAGACATCTGAGATGGTCACAAAAGAATTTGTACAAAAACATCAGTAGCATGTTTACTGGCGAATGACAAGAAAAGTTACATAGTTGGATGTGCTCTGTGGAGCAGCCACACACTGGGTTCTTCATGCTTTGCTACTAAACTTATTTACCGGATCAGTTTATGCTATTTGCTTATCAAAATGCAAGAAAATGAAATCCTTTTGATAATTACAGCTGAAATCAAGATAAAAATTACAGTATTTTATCAGCTTCTGCTTCTGATTCATTTAAGCACCTCTAAAAAGAAAATCTAAACTCAATATTCCAGACTTAAATTTTTGAATTGCTAACATCTTAAATTTTTGAGATGCCGTAAGTGGAAAATATCACTCCATGAAAATTCATTTGATGAGCTAAATTGTCAAAGCAATTGCATGGCAGAACCTCTTAAAATATGTGTAAAGGTGTGCATGAAACAAAAATGATTTTTGTGTTTTGACTTCAGTCCTAGTTCCAAGATACTTCATCACATATATATATAAATTTCCCCAAACTGAAAAAAAAGAATGGAAATCTGAAACCCTTTTGGTTTAAAGAATTTTAATAAGCAATATTCAATTTGTGCAATAATTTTTAAAGTCACAACTCACACATGTGAATAATATAAAATATATGAGCCTGAGTTGACATGCCATGATATATATAAACCAAAATGCTTAACAATGTAGGGTATTCTCTTAAAGCAGGGGACTTTTTCCCTCTTACAGAGTCCTAAATCTACAGGGTAGTGTCTGACTCTCCCCCAAAATTATTTACTTAGAATCATTAATTTATAATTGTTTATTTAACTGATCTATTAATTAAAAGAATACTGGTATGAAGTATTTTTTCAAAATAGATTTTCTAGTAATAGCTAAAAACATTTTGTCTTTCTTGTAAATAAATTATGTAGGAAGTGCCAATAATGACGTGTTTCAGCTGTCATTATCTCTCAGTTTCCAACTTCCCTTTCGGGACTTCTATGTGCTTCTGGATGGGGGCTCTGCAAACATTTCTCCACTGCAGGTTGACTGTGGATGGGTTTTCCTAAGACAGAGTACTAGTGAGTGAATGCTAGAAGAGGCCTGCTTGCCCACAGTTCCCTGAGCACCACCCCACCCATACTTCTCCACCCCAGCAGAAGGAGTTTCTTCCTTAGCAGCAGCTGAATAGGTCTGCAGTTTCACCAATGCTTATTGACATGATTCATTTATTTCTTCCTCTCAGAGATAACAGCGCTATGCAGAGGGCACCCTTCTACTGAAGACAGGATTTTAGGCCCCTAGAGATTTTTCCCTGATCTTAGCAAATTCAACACACCGAGCACCACCTCCACCATGGTGAGCTGAATTTCAACTTTAAATTGTCTTCCTCTAAATTTCTAGGCTTTTGCCCTTTCCACGCTACCCGGCCGGGGTCCCTATGGTGTTGTTCTTGATTCCCATCATAACTTAAAGGGAAACTTCACAATGTCCAGAACCCTTGATGTCCTGCAAATGAAGGCGGAGGGTGTCTTCAAGTTCCTTGCTGCAGGAACCCACTTAGGTGGCACCAACCTGGATTTCCAGATGGAGCAGTATATCTACAAATGGAAAAGTGTTGGACTCTACATCATAAATCTGAAGCGGACTTGGGAGAAGCTCCTCTTGGCAGCTCGAGCCGTAGTGGCCATTGAAAACCCTGCTGATGTCAGCGTCATCTCCTCTAGGAACACAGGCCAGCGGGCTATGCTGAAGTTTGCTGCTGACCCTGGAGCTACTCCTATTGCTGGCCTCTTCACTCCTGGAACCTTCACTAACCAGATCCAGGCAGCCTTCAGAGAGCCACGTCTTCTGGCGGTTACCGATCCCAGGGCTGACCAGCAGCCCCTCACAGAGGCATCTTACGTCAATCTGCCAACCATTGCTCTGTGCAACACAGATTCTCCTCTGTGCTATGTGGACATTGCCATCCCATGCAACAATAAGGGAGCTCACTTTGTGGGTCTGATGTGGTGGATGCTGGCCCAGGAAGCGCTGCGTATGCATGGCACCATTTCCCATGAACACCCATGGGAAGTCATGCCTGATCTCTAGTTCTACCAGGATCCTGAAGAGATTGAAAAGGAAGAGCAGGCTGCTTCTGAAAAGGCTGTGACCAAGGAGGAATTTCAGGGTGAATGGACTGCACCAGCTCCAGAGTTCACTGCTGCTCAGCCTGAGGTTGCAGACTGGTCTGAAGGCATGCAGGTGCCCTCTGTGCCCATTCAGCAGTTCCCTACTGAAGACTGGAGTGCTCAGCCAGCCACAGAAGACTGGTCTGCAGCCCCCACCGCGCAGGCCACTGAGTAGGTAGGAACCACCACTGAGTGGTCTTGAGCTGTTCTGCTGACACTTAAGCAAAATGGGAATGAGGCTGATGAAAAATAAAATGATTTCTAAAATAAATAAATAAATAAATAAATAAATAAATAAATAAATAAATTTCTAGGCTTCGATAATCCCAGCTTCTTCCCTTGGCTTTCTCAGATGTGGGGTGGTCCTGCTCCTCAAACTTGACTGTGCTTCAAAATCGCCTAGAGGAGTTGAAGGATACAGTTCCCTGGGCCCTACTGCCAGAGATTCTGATTTCATGTGTCTGTGGCATAACTCGATTCTTCCCCTCTAGCAAGTTGGCTCTGTCCCTGGATTTGGCTTAGCTCTTATCATCTGACTTCAGTTTAGTACTGAGTTTCATGCCTATGAATCTGTGTGTGTGTGTGTGTGTGTGTGTGTGTGTGGCCATATCAGCCCACCCTGGAAGCTGGGCTGTCATAACATGTGGTGCAGAAATTGAACCTCAGTCTCTGTGTTTGCCTAAGCTTGCCTAAGCAGGCACTTTAGACCACTGAGCTATCTCACTGGCCCCATGCCCATTAATCTTAATTGTCAACAAGACTGGGTTGAGACTCCTGGCTAGGTGGTTGGACCATGGGTGCACCATGCACATCTGTGGGTTAACTCACTGATGCTCATAGCTGAACATGCTGTCAGGCAACAGGGCACTGGAGCATGTTTGTGGAGGTGATGATGCTTTTCTGTGTGTTTCTTCTAGGCTACCATGCAAAAACACACATCACCATATTTGTCTGCCATGCTGTTTTTAAGTTGGAGCCAGCCAACTATGGCTGAAACCTCTAAAACTGAAATTCAAATTTAACTTGTCCTCCTTCAAAGTACAGGTATCAGGTATTTTGTCCTAGCAACAAGACAGCTTAGTCATATAAGTTCCTTATCAAAAGGAAATAAGGTTTGACTAGTTCATGACAGGCAACAGCATTGTAATTAATTGAATTATTAACTGGAAGGTTTTTGTTAAATTCATAGTTTCATTTCACTGTTGTAGAATTTCTTATTGGCACAAAAGTCTGCTATAGTTCACCATTAAGGCAAAAGAGTTCACTGCACAGAGCAGAGGTATGGGATGAATTCTTTGTATTAAGAAATAAAGCAAGGCCAGCCTTGCTACCCCCAGGATGCACTGAGATGGCAATTGACACTGGACATGGTGGCATGAGCACCTGTAATCACAGCACTTGGAAGGCTGAAAGCAGGAGAATCACTACAAGTCTGATCTACATAGTGATGCCCTATAAATCCTGTAAACCCTGCACTAAATACGTAAGAAGGAAAAGAAAGTGGGAATCTTGAGTAGTTATGCTTTTGTATCAAGTCATGTCAGAAAATTAAAACAATCAAGTTGTTCTAAAATGCTCTGATCAGTGAAAGAAGTTGCTCTCCTGTATCTGGGTAGGGATGCTGGCCCTTGAGTGGGTCATGACCTCATCTAGAAAGCTGCCTGGCACAATGCTCATTGTCCTCCAGGCTCATGCCCTTCAAAGGAGGCCCATTTTGCTACCAACGCTGTGTTCCTGCTAGACCCTAACCACTCTGTGCTCTGCATACTGTGAGAAAGGGGCCTTTTCACCCTATCAGTTGATGGTGGCAAACCTAGGGCACATAGGCCACATTGGGTATGCAGAACCCTCTCTGTTGGCATGAGGACCAAGCACGTGAGCTGTTTTCTCTAAACTAAAACTTTGATATTCGGATGAATTGCACCATTAGCACTTTGCAATAAGTGTGTTTGTAATTGCAGTTTAGTCACTGGGTCTCTAAAGGGTTCACTATCATTGGCTGAAAGATAACTAATATTGAATAATTAGTATGGAATATCATAAACCTAATTGGGCGGTAACTTCATTGCAATTGTTCCAAAAATAATATTTGTATGGGTGCAAATTATACAGATGCTGGTTCCTGGTTTGCAGCTATAGACTTAACAAATGCCTTTTCCTCTGTATTAATTTGTAAAGGTCATAAGAAAAGAAAATCTATTTTTACTTGTAAGAGCCACTGGTGATTCTCTGAACATCAACTCTCAGTTCACAGCTGTAACATGCTCAGTCTGTAGGAATCTGATCTTCTTGACATTTCAAGTCACGTCATACTAATTACAGAAAGCAGAGGAATGGCCCACATAGACTCCACATCCTAATCCCCAAAAACCTTTAAATACATTACCTTACAGATCAAATAAAACTTTGCCAGTGCGATTAAAGCATTATGTAATGAAAGGGGAAGTTTTCCTGGACGAAGCGGAAGGGCTTGCTTGGCTTGGTGTAATCACAAGAATTCTTGTGTGAGAAAGATGGAAGGGAGAGAGAGACACAGAGAGGTAGACGACACTAAGACAACGTGAGAAATCCATCAGAGAGTGAGAGAGAGATTTGAAAATTCTCTTCTGATGGTTTTGAAAATGGAACTAGGACCTGAACAGAAGAATGTAGGTAACTCAGACAAGGTAAAGAAAAACAAGGAAGTAGCTCTTCTCCCAAAGCTTCCAAAAGCAACGGAGTTCTGCCAATACCTAGAGTTTAGGACTCCAAACCTCTAAAATTTCTACATTTGTATTGTCGTAAGGTACAAAGTTCATCTTAATTCATTATAGCTGTGAGAATATATATGTACATCTATACAGAGGGGTGTGTGTGTGTGTGTGTATGTGTGTGTGTGTGTGTGTGATTTCTACAGTTTGGATTTTAAATGCTCCTATGCAAACCAAAGTTGCTGTCAAAGGTCTGCTCCCCAGATTTCTGGTTTAGAGTTGTTAGAGACTGTAGGAGATGAGGTCTATTAGGAGTTCTTTAGTCAAGAAACAAAGGCATTGTCCCAAAGCAATAGCTGGATTCCAAGCCCTTCCTCTTCTGTGCTCTCACTTACGCACCAGGAGGTGGGTAATTTTGCTCCTCCATTCTTTCCACCAGTGTGTGCCTGCCATACACCCAAAGCAACTGAGCCAACTGTTCGTTGAATAAAACCCCTAAAGGCATGAACCTTTTCTCTTTATAAGTCTATTGTCTCAAGTATTTTTATAGTAACAAAAATCTGATGTGACACAATATATAGTAGTCCATTACATTGATTATGCTGATTGAATTTGATGAACAAAAAAATAACAAGCATATTACATGCCTTAATGCAGCATATTGAGCCAGAAAATAGGAGTTGAATCCTATGAAAATCTCAGACCCATCGCATCAGTAGTTTTCCATAATACTAAATCCCAATAGCTGCTAGCTGCCTCTGTAGTAATTATATTACTTAATATTTTATATAGTTTGTATAGAAGCAAGTATTATACAATTTTTCTTTTCTTGGTGGGGACTTGTATTCTAGAATCCATTTAAATCTTTCTGATTTAAATGCAGGTTGACATTTTATTGTCCACAGAATTTTAGTTTTACTATCAAGATTACTACAATGTAGATTTAAAATTCTAATTTTTGAGTTTGTAAACTTACTGAAAATAATTAAGAATGGTTTAATAACCCTAAAAGATATTTAAAACATGATGTAAATTAATATTATAGGTATTACTAACTACTGAGGAAGAGATTAGTTTAAGCAATAAGTGTCATTTAAAAATAAATGCTTTCTGCCGGGCGTGGTGGCTCACGCCTGTAATCCCAGCACTTGGGAGGCTGAGGCAGGAGGATCGTTGTGAGTTCGAGACCAGCCTGGGCTACAAAAGTGAGCTCAAGGCCAGCCTGAACTGCACAGTGAGACCCTGTCTCAAAAATTAAAAAAAAATAAAAAAATAAAAAAATAAAAATAAATGCTTTCATCTAAGCCCTGATTTTCTGAATTTTTGTAATTGTAAAAAGATAATATACAATGTAGTTAACATGGTCTCAAAATCAGGAGACTACTTAGACCAGATCTAAATATAAACCACAACAAGGCCTTTCTTTTCTCTCCTCTTTCCCCTCTCTCTTCTGTTTCTCTTCTCTAGTCCCTCAATAAATATCAAACCTGGAGCTTTGCACGTGTTAAGCAAGTGTTCCACCATGAAACCTCACCACTTCAGCCCATGTGTGATCTATAAATTCCATCCATTCTAAAATTCTATGATAAGGCAAGGGAAATAGCTCAGTGGAACCTTAAGATCCTGAGTTCAATCCCTGGTACCACCAAAAAAAAAAAAAAAAAAAAAAAAAAATCCATTTAAAATTCTTAAAAAAGAAATATTAGAAAATTTATTAGAACATTAAATTCCATTTAATTCATAATTAAAAATCGTATTAAATGTATAGTAGTAAGGACTCCTAGGTCCATCCTATGGAATACATATTTGGAGGAGTTATGATTTCTACAATCTAATAGTTTGCACTCTGAACCCTAAAATAAAGTACCAAAAATTAAAACTTGCATAATCATGAATAAACAATCAGAGAAAAAGTTACAACGGAGTGGAGTTACTTGCCAAAGGAAGTAGTAGTAACGTAAATGAAATTAAGGCAATGGGAAAACTGGAGGAATTAGGATATCAGCTAGATCTTTGAGGAAGGAGAGATGTGAAAAAGACACACCATTCTAAAGAGGTTGAATGAAAGGGAGAATTTTTTATCTCTACTGGGAGTCACTTGAAGATCAAAAAGATTAGCACCATACAGCTCTAAACCCAATTGTTTGAAATGTCAAGTTGTGTTCCAAACAGGCTTCTAGGAGTCAAGGGCCCTCAATTCTACAATGAGAAGTTCAGCAGTGTCTAGTACCTTTGGTGAATAACACATGAATTGATTGCAACATCCACAAAATAACAGAAATTTTCTAATATTTATTTTATTTCTTTTTTAAGATTTTTAAGCTTATAACCATTGAGGTTTACATTTTATAAAGCAAGAAGGCACAATATACTGAGCTAGGCTAATCTAAACTCAGGACCGGAAGTCCAGATCCACTGGGATTATTTGATTTCTAAGCCCCTTTGGCTTTAAAATTCTACAGCAAAATAAAATCATGGCCAATATAAGGTCAAGCTAAGCAGAACTCCATCACTCCAACACTAATCCCAATGCTATACTGAGGCCCACTTCTCTCAAACTAATTAAAATCCTTGACTCTTTTAGGGAAGTTTGAACTATATATCTTGTGAGGGTAGAAATGTAAAGAAACACAAAGAAAAATAGTTCTGGGTCCATTTGGTCCTATCTGTATGCAAATCACAAAACAGAATACAGAACACTTAACACCAATAATGGCAGAGTTATTAAAGAAGTAATTTCCTTTCCCGACACTGTTTTCATGACCCTTGTCAAAATAGTCACTGGCAAGTTACTTAAGGTCTAAGAGACTTTTCTAGGGAAATAGCCTCCCACTAAATACAAATCCATTCAAGCGCTCAGGGGAGAATTTCTGAATTTTTTCAAAAGGTACTTTAGCATTGATCTTGACCCACTTCTGAAACTTTAGTATCCCTTTAGAACTTTCTCACTGTGGAGATGACCATGCCAAGACCCCAAAGATAACCGTTGCCTCTCTGAGATTTAGTCCCATGTCTCAGTTCAAGCAACACCACTTTTCTTGTCTTCTTTTAGATACATTCAGTTGGACCAAAAAGAGCTTAATGTTGAAACCAAAATAAATAAATAAATAAATAAATAAATAAATAAAAATTTTTAAAACAAGATCAAGTTCTATAAGAGTAGTTCAGTGGTAAGTACCTGCCTAGCATCTGCAAGATCCTAGGTTCAATGTTCAGTACAAAAATAAATAAATAAATAAATAAATAAATAAATAAATAAATAAATTCAACAACAACAGAGTCACAGCCCACCTCATAAAGTATACTTTTTCCCTCTTAAAATACTCATTTTACTCAGCTATCACCAGTGCTCAGTCCATTTTATGCCTGTTTAAAATACAAAATCATAATGCATCTTACTTTTCTCATTGCTGAGACAAAATATTTAACACTCACGAATCAAAAAAAGGTTAATTTTAACCTACAGTTTATGAAAGTTTTAGTACCCACCAGCTGACTCCAAGGCAAGCCAGCATGGCAGAGGGGCCAGGCACAGGAGAAGCAGTCTATGGCAGGGTGGACAAGAAGCAGCGAAGTAGTAGGCAGTTCCAGAAAGCTCTCTTTTCCTTTTATTCCATTCAGGCTATAACCTTTATGAGTGGTTCTACCCACACCTGCGGTGGGGGTGGGGCCTTCCCATTATGCTAGGCCCTCTCAGAACTACCCAGGACCAGAATAATCAGTGGACTGATTCACTATCACATACCCTTAATCCCAGTGTCACACTCTCTAAATCCAACTAGCTCTTAAAAGCAACATCTATAAGTGCACAAGGTTTGGGGGGACATATAGCTATAAGCCTGTAATTCAGCCTCAAATATTATCCAGTCCCTCCTTTTGCCTCTTTCAAAGCTGCACTGTTGGTTAGGAGTGCTGTCTAACCAATGTTGCTGAGGAAATAAATAGCTAGGAGATTTGGTAGGCAACACAACATACATATTCTACTATGAGCTTATTCCCAATAGTGCAAGTGCAGGGATCTAAGTTTCTACCCCTTACTTGCCAACAGTTAAATCTATTTTATCATAAATTATTAAACTTCTTGGCTTTGCACCAAAAATCTCTCAGAAAGAAATTATACAACTATGCAAAGTAATCTTTTAAATGTCAAGGATTTTTAAAATTGGGACATCCTCACCACTTCCCCACCACATCAGGACCCAGGCAGTAAGTATTGCCTCCCTTCAGCTCTTTTCTGCTTTCTGAGTCACCATGGTGGCACTGCACAGATGTAGCCAAAGGTGCAAGTTTCTCTCAAAATTGAGACTAAAGCATTCATCACGGTTATAAATCCTTCCTCCAATCTGATGCTGGGAATGACATGCGACATTAATCTCTTCTTCCCTCTAGGGCTTGCCACAGATCAAGACAAAGTTTTGACTGTAAATGGCTCTGAGTGTTGATACAGCCTGGAACTTTCTGTGTGCATCCAAAAAAGAAGTAAAGCTCTCTTTTGCTTCTAAAAAAATAAAATGGGTGTTTTTAATGCTCAGGGCCTTACTCCTGAGAATCAAGTCAGAAAACATCATTTTGAAAGGCACATTCAGAGGTAGGTACAATCTGTGAAAGAAAAAATAGCTTCTAGAAACAAGTAAACAATTTTATATTTTGGATCTTTGAAAACAAGATAAAAGTATATTTCAGAGGAACAAAATCCATGCAATTCAGAAAAATTGAAGTCAGTTATGTACCTGATTTTTTGATACTCTTCTCAGAACAGGAATCTGGGGCTTCCTTTTTTCCACACTGCCCTGGCAATTATAGAAGCAGGATTTTTCCTTCATAATAGAACTATAGAAACTATATTGTAAGGAAGTTCCAATGGCCTATGCAGTGAAAGTCAAACACCTTGCTATAGTTGACAGAGACTTTTGTAATCTGGTCCTAGCATGCCTTCTTTACCACATCTAACCACTATTCCACATGCACTTTTTGTTCTATTAATCAATAGCAATATCAACAATTGTTCCCATTAAACATTCTCTCAGGTCTCTAAACAGATATCCTTTTCTCCTTTTGAAATGGTCATGTCCCTCCCATCTTGCCATGTAGATAACTTCAGTGTCTTCTCCCAGATACAGGTTTCATCCACTGGAAGCTTTCTTTGGTTCCCACTGGTGAATCAAGTCCTCTGTTCTCATTGTTCTCTGTCTTGTTTATGTTAAGACACACACTCAGTGGAGCTAAAATAAGGAAGCACCTAATAGCACAATGACTTTGTCATTTCTTCAATATGGATTTTCCCAGAAGAAACTGAATTTATAGAGATTTTTAAAAGAAACTATGCTGCCCTTTCTCCATTCTCACAGATTGTGCACCTGGGAAAAGGACTCTGAGATCCACCCCTCCTTCTCTGCATAGGGAGGACTCAGGACCCTGAGACCTCCTGGAAAATCAGCAAACAGTAAGACCCTGGCTAAGGCACACATCACATATAATGGACAGGCATAACTAGAGACACTGAAGTACCACACAAAACATTAGCAGTATATGCCAACAGGTTATCTCTAACCTCAACTCGAGCATCCTCTTCCTCTCTTTCTCACTTTCGACTACCTCCCTTGACATTATGACACTTTCATGTGAATAGACATTACAGCAGGATTGCAATTCCAAGTCAAGACTGGGCAAGTTAGTGACTTCAGGAGAACCTGTCTCTAAATAAAAAGTTGAGGCCAGCCAAATAGCTCAGCAGATTAAAGCACCTGTAAGCAGGCACAGGGGCCAGAGGTTGAATGCCAAGTGTGCTATGCCAGCCCTGCCCCCAAGGCACACTGAGACACCAGCTGAGATGGGCGTGGTGGTCCTCTCCTGAAATCACAGCTCTTGGGAGGCTGTAAACAGGTAGATCACTATTAGTCTGCCCTAGTAGTGAGACCCTGAACACCCTGTAGATCCTTCAAAAAAAATTATTGCTTCTCTTTCTGATTACTTCAAAACTCCTAGGCCTTCTCTTCCAGTGCTTCTCTCTTGTGCCCTACAATGATGCAAAATCTTGATGGTCATCCTCTGCCCTCCAAACTTGTTCCTACTATATTTAACCTCACTCATCTCTCCATTCTACTGCTTATCCTCCTCAACACACCCCCCAAATCACTCCACTGGGTAGAAAATCATTGCATATAAGTTTGTGGCATATTAGATTATACTATATTTCAACTATGAGGTGACAAAGCCATCACCATAGTCCAGCATCAAAAGAATGAGTCCTAAATCAAATTGATAGCAATGCCTCAGGCTTAATATATTGGGTAAGGAGCTTGGGATATACATAAAGACCAAGAACCACTTATATCTAAAAGATATCCAGAGTAACAGATACTTCTTAAGAAAGCCTCAACATCAGTGATAAATTTATCTAACATAAGAAATCTATAAATATCAACACTGAAAACAAAATGAAATAGGAATGGACAAGACAAAGAAGCAGAACGCAATCCCAAATTCCCAAACCATGCAGGACAAGTCCAGAACACAAACAGACAGAGGAAATCCAAAGCCAACAAAGGGAACTCTGAAATAATAGCAGAAGTGAAACTACAAATGGAAGAGGACATAGAAAAGACAATCTCTAAATTGCAAATAGAAAGCAGACACAGATAAACAAATAGAGTCGCTCAGGGAATAATGGAGACCATGAATGCTATAGACAAGAAATGGAAAAATGAAACAGATCCAAACAGAAATGCAGGAGATTAGAAACTCCACTGAAAGTATATGCAGCAGATTAAATGAAGGCGAGGATAGAATATCAGGTCTAGAAAACAGGAATGTGTCTAGTGACTAGGAAAAGAAAGCTTTTTTCTTTTATGGGCTGCTCAGCCTGCCCTGGGTGTGGAGCTGGTGCAGCATGTAGTGCCGGAGATCAAACCACAGTTTCTGTGGTTGCCTAAGCTTTCTAAGCAGGTGCTTTAGACCACTGAACCATCTCGCTGGCCCAAGAAAGCTAACTTAAATACAGAAAAATGAACCAAAAATGAATCCAACAACCACAGAATGAAGAAAAGAAGAACAACATATGATTGATTAGAATAAATGAGAAATCTGGAGACAGCAGAAGAGACATTAAAAACCTCTTCACATAAATAATGGCAGAAAATTTCCCAAGCATGAATAGAAATTTTGATGTACAAATAAATGAAGCAAACCAAATTCCAAATATTCATAATCAAAGTAAACCTACACACCAAGACATACAACAATCCAGATTCCAGAAATTCAGCACAGGAACAAACTATTCAAAGCATCTAGAGAAAAGAGACATCACCTCTAAAGGAGAACTCATCAGAATCACAGAAGATTTCTCAACCAAACACTCTAATCCATGAGATCTTGAAGTGAGGTATTTCAAGCCCTGAAGGGCTTGACGTACCCGAACATTGGTGGAGAAATAAGATACTTTCATGTCAAAAAACAACTGAAGAAATTCATGATCACTAAATCAGCTGTACAAAATGCTCTGAAAAACATATTAGAAACAGATCATGAAGACCACAAACACGTGAGCAATAATAGAAAGAAGAAACGAGGCAAACATGCAATTAAACATAGATGAAAGGGAACAAACAATAGAAAAACAACACAAAAAAGAAAACCCAATACATATCACTTATGACTATTATCACAAATGATCTCAAATTATCAATCAGAAGAAATATTGATAGAATGAGTTAAGAAGCAAGTCCAACGACATGCTGCATTTAATAAGTATGTTGAGCAAAAAATAAAGTCATAGACTAAAATTCAAAGGATGGCCAACAATTCTTCATGCCACAGGAACTCAGAAAATAAACAGGGTAACTGTTGTAGATGCAGATAATGCAAACTTTAAGCTAAAACTGATTAAAAGAAATAAAGGTCACTATATACTTGTTAAGGGAAAACTCTAAAAAGAAGACATAACAATCATAAATATGTACTAAACACAGGTTCATCCAACTACATAAAACAATTATTAACAGACATGAAAAACTAAATAAGCACTATCACAATTGTAGTGGTGGACATAAATACCCCACTTTGACAAACAGATATATCAACTAGAAAAAAAAATCAATAAAGAAATGCTAGAATTAAACCAAGGCTGTGAATCAATGGACGTGGTAGATGTGTACAGTGTTCCACTAAAAAAAATCAGAATACACATTCTTCTCAGATGCACATGGGATGTTTTCCAAAACAGATCATACATTAGCTAACAAAATGTCTTAAATGTAAATGTAGAAGAATTCAAATCATTCTATACATATTATCTGATCATAGTGCAATGAAACTAGGAATCAATAATAAAGGAAGTCACAAACACAAGAAAATTAAACAACACCTTTCTGAACAACCAATGGGTCACAAAGGAAATTAAAGATGAAATTAAGGAATATACACTATTAAATAATAATGCCAATAAACCATAAGAAAATGTATGAGATCAATGAAAGCACTCCTACAAGATAAACTTATAGCAAGGAACTCACACATCAGGAAAACAGAAAAAGCTCAAATAAACAACCTAATGTTATACTCAAACTTCTAGAAAAAGAAGAACAAATCAAACTCAAACTCATACAAGGAAGGAAATTATAAAAATAAGAGCAAAAAATAATGTAATAAAGACTAGGAAAGTGATAGAAAGCATCCACAAATCAAAAAGTTGGTTCTTTGAAAGAAGAAATAAAATGGATAATTTGCCAACCTCATCACAAAGAGGAAAGAAAGAACACAAATTCACTGTCCTTGAAGGGCTACATCAAAATATTGGCTACTCTTTTTTATGAGCAGAATAGATTTATTAAGAGAAAGAAAGCTTCTGTCTGGGAAGAGGGACAGAGGGGAGCCGAGTGGATTGCCCCAATATTGTCTATTCTTGTAGCCCTTCTTTTTCTCTAATTTTTTGGTCTGAAAACTTGTTACCCATCTCTGACAAAACAAAGAAAAAAGGGGATATAAACTAACAATTATTTGTAGTGAAAAAAATTGATTAAGTATACAGTTACTTTCTTTTAATTCAATGAGAAGCAAGATTTTTAATAATAGTATTCAGACAAGATATCATGTCTGCATCTTGTACTCTGAATAATTGCTATGAAGACAACAGTATGTAATGTATTAATTATGGTAACTGCCCTACTAGCCAGCTTTGAAAATATCTCATTGCTATTTTTCTCGTTAAAATTAATAAAATAAAAAGAGCACAAATTCAAACAACTAGGAACGAAAATAAATAAATCACAACTCATCCCACAGATATCAGATCATCAAAATCCACTATGAGTACATATATTCTAATAAGATGGAAAATGCAAAGTAAATGGACAAGTTCCTAGAAACAATCAAATTGTCAAATCTAAACCAAGAAGATATAAAAATCCTAAATAACCCAATATTGGCCAATGAAATTGAAAATGTAATTAAAAGTTTATCAACCAAGAAAAGCCCTGACCCTGATGGACTCACTGTTGAATTCTATAAGAAATTTAAAGAACTAAAGCTACTCATGCTAAAATTCTTTAAAGAAATTAAAAGGAAAGGAGTTCTTCGAAAAACATTCCTGGAAGCAAGTCTTAGCCTAATTCCAAGTCAGACAAGGGTGCAACCAAAACAGAAAATTATAGGCCAATCTCCCTAATGAATATAGATGAAAAAAAGCTTTACTAAGATTCTGGCAAGCAGAATGTAGTAAATCATGAAGGAGATTGTACACCATAACCAAATAGTATTCACTCAAGGGATGTAAGGATGGCTCAATATACACAAATCCATAAATTTAATACATTATATTAACAGAAGCAAAGACAAAAATCATGTCATCATCTCAACAGATACAGAAAAGCATTTTTTTAATACAACACCCATTAATAACTTAGAAAAAAAATAAAAACTACAGAAAACCAGAACAGATGTTCTTAACCTCAAGATTATAAAAAGTATCTATGACAAACCAATAGCTGACATCATATTAAATTGTTAAAACTTGAAAGCTTCCACTATAAAAACAAAAGCAATACAAGGATGTTCATAGTCACCACTCCTATTCAATATAGTGCTAGAAATATTAGCCAGAGCAATTAGAAAGAGAAAAAATAAAATAATAGAAATATGAAAGCAAAGACATCAATTGCCATTATTTTAAGGTAACAGGATACTCTTCATAGAAGATGGCAAAAACTTTACCAAAAGACTTATAGATTAATACACAAATGCAGTAGCATAGTAGGATACAAATTCAAGACTCAAAATTGAATAACATGCCTGTCCATATTCAACAAGGTCATAGAAAAATTAGTGAAAGCACCCTCCAAAATATTACCTAAAAAATGAAATACTTAGGAATCAACCTGACAAAGGATGTAAAAAAGATCAGGACCTTAAAAATTACAATACTCTAAAAGCAGAAATTGAAGAGAGTATCAGAAAATGGAAAAAAATAACCCTTCTTCTTGGATAGGAAGAACCAATATAGTGTAAATGACATACTCCCCAAACTGCCATACAGATTTAACTCAATCCCAAAACACTATCTGCATATCTTATAAAACTAGAAACATAAAATTCATTTAGAACCAGAAGAGACCTCGAATATCCAAATCAACTCTGGGCAGCTAAGGTAAGTCAGAGCCAGACTTGAAATTATACCACAAAACTATTGATAAAATCAGTATGGTATTGGAAAAAAAAAAAAAGGTCTGAGAATCACTGAAACACAACAGGAGATGCATATGCAACCAGAAACACACTTAGCCACCTTATCTTTGAAATAGGGTAAATATATTCATGGAAAGAAAGATAGTCTCTCCAATAAATGGCGCTGCAAAAAACTAACTTTGCAAATGTTAAAGACTAAAATTAGACCCATGTCTATTGCCATGCAACAAAATAAAAGGTGTTATAAAGTCAAAATATTTGAAAGATCTAAATATTAAAATATAAGCAATGAATTTACCAGAATATAAAACTGGTAGAAATCTATAATACAGGTGTAGGCAGAGATTTCATGAACAAAACCCGGACTACAAGGGAAATATTCCAATGAATCAACAAATGAATCTCTAGTGGCCGATAGACTATGCCAACTTGAAACCTGAGAAGTTCAGAAACTTGAATCAGTGGGAAACTAGGGTCCTAACTTTGTAAACATCCTGAGCATAGGCAAGAGGAAGGCATGGAGATGGTTTGGGCAGATAGCTGCCTGTAGTGGTTGATACAATGTGTCAACTTGGCTGAATGACTCAGCAGCCTGGTTCCCTGTTGATGGGAGCCCCACTCTGGGGTACAATTGGTTCTTCCCTGGAGTATCACCCGGGCCTACCTAGGATATGATTGGATTTCTCCCTAGAACGGGATCAAGGGCCCGTCCTGGGGTATGATTGGTTCCACCCTAGGGCGCAATGAGTCCACGTCAGAATGACTGAGCACAAAAAGACTTTTTAAAGGGCTGAAGGAGGAGTCAACACTTCACTTCGTCGGAGAAGCTTCGGTCTTCGCATTCAGACTGGACTTCGTCTGG